>OX637648.1:1688751-1982245 GCA_951802225.1 Euspilapteryx auroguttella | reverse complement strand
ATCGCTGGCGGATTCTGAGCAGCCCATCGGTCGAGCCTGAAGCACTTTTTATTTAGTAATCTGTGACTCAAGAATCAACCTTTTTTACTCAGTGTAAAGTTGCTAGATTTATTACAAAAATATTGCACAATATTGTGAAATAATGTACATAGTTCAATTTTGTTTTCAGGCCCGCTAGACAATCTTAAGCAATGCTAATATTTGCAATAAAAACCACCATATCAAATTCGAGAATATTAAAAAGGTAGCAAAAGTTACTGTTACGGAAATGGCAAAACATTTTATTTTTTGAAAAATGTTTTGGTCATTATAAATTGAAACCGCGCTAATAAATCACATTCCCAGTGTCCTATTGCATACTTTGTTTTTAATAGAAATGCCGCATTTTAGATATATTTTATGTTTTACTTGGAAATAGCTAATTTTTCCATTGCTCCGCGGAAAAAGGAAACTATGCGGCCTCTTTATGAAACGACCAGTTTATAAGAGTCTTCTAGAAATAGCAAGTAGTACAAAACTGGAGTTCGTTAGTTTCTGGTTTTCTTTTATTGAGGTTTGGATATAGCTATTATAAGTTGAACCTCGTTAGCTCTCGAATTGTTATGAAACCGAAGCGCAAATCAATTTGGTTAGTATTTACAGCCTGAAAGTAACCATTTTTGCTTGACTTGAGTTTGCGTGAATACTGAATGGGTCGTCAGGTCACGTGGTATTGGTTGGTCAGGCCATGCGTCCAATATTATGTTACAAAAGGCTATTAAACCGACTTTTCAAAACATTGATGAATGCTTTACTTAACTTATTTACGCCAGTTTTCGAGGGTTTCTTTCGATCGATATTTTGCTGACATCACTTGACCTGAACTGCCTTCGACCACGCTATGCTATTAGAATTGGATTTCAATTGTAAAAAGAATAGTATTGATGCCTTAAATAACTTATTTCTGCTGATGAAAGACGTGTATCAATATCAATACATAGTATACAACAAAGTCACTTCCCGCGTCTGTTCCTATGTATGCTTATCTTTAAAACTATGCAACAGATTTTGATGCGATTTTTTTTTGAAGCGATAGACTGTTTCAAGAGGCAGATTTATTATCTATACCAGGGGTGGCAACAAGTAGACCTCATAGGTCATAAGTTTGGCCACCCCTGATCTATACCAATATTATAAAGCGGAAACATTTGTTTGTTTGTTTGTAACGAATAAGTGGTAAGGGATGGACTGTTTCTTTGCCTGCTTGGTGAATACCTACAACTACAAAAAAAAATCTTTGGATATCGAAGTAGCAATTTTTTTTGTGTGTTGTATTTTGGGCACCCTAGATACAGGTTCTTCCTAGTTAGGGGCTCTGAGTGTGTGATGTGTTATATTATAAAGAGGAAAGATTTGTTTGTTTGTAACGAATAGGCTCCGGAAATACTGAACCGATTTGAAAAATTCTTTCACTGGTAGGAAGCTACACTATCCCCGAGTTACAAAGGCTATATAAGTTTAAAAAAAATTAGGGATCCTTACTTAAACTCAAATAATGTAACCCCAGCTGGAATATTTTTTCCGTTGTTTACATATTTTGACAGGTGGTTTGGTTGTTGTTTATTTTTTGATTCGCTCATTCTGCGCAGTCAAAAGAACATAGTCTATAGAGCCAAGTCTTTGAGTAGTATCTTGTACTCTATGGCGTAACGAAGTAAGCCGGGACTGCTCGTGTATAATACACGCACAACATAGAAACAAGTAAGGCGGTACGAAGTTCGCCGGGTCAAATAGTTCGAAATATATTTTGTCTCACATTCCCTGTAATCTTTATTGCATCTACCTATATTATCTCAAGAAATCGTTAGGCTTAAAGTGCTACTATTAGCACTATTAAAAATGCGAACATGTATTCAATCAATCAGTTATTCTGTAGTACCTAAGTTCTGTATGCAAAACAAATTGTTTAAGTTTTTTTTTTTTTCTTTTCTAATGCCTCACACTCAAACAATCATTTAGCAATTTGCTTCCCAAAGCTTTTTTTTGGTTACATTTAATTATTTTTTTCTTTTACACTAACCACTTAGAGGTCGTAGGTTACTCGTCTGGTGTTTTAAGCTCACTAGATTAGCTGAGACAAAAAGTATATATTATTATTATTAAGTGTTGTTTCACTATGTGCTAGATACGATATTTAATTTATTATCTACTAGCTGTCCCGGCAAACTTCGTACCGCGCTGTACAAATTTATATGGAATATTTAAATTTAAATTGTTGTGTTTACCATTTTTTTTTATATTTTTTCTCACGTTTTAACCTTCCCAGGACAAATACGAACATTTCAAAACCAAAATCAGCTAAATCGGCCCGGCCGTTCTCGAGTTTTAGCGAGACTTACGAACCACGATTCATTTTTATATATAGTTATCTATTATCTATTGAAAATAAAATATGCTTTATTGAAACAAGGTATCGCTTATTGTAAGTCAGACTAATACCTTATTTAATGTCTTCAAAACAGTCAGGGAAGCACGCTCGACGGTATATTAGACGGTTCGAGTCAGGATCAGGATAATCAGTGCTCGGGAGCGACTTGTCCGAGTAAAATACTCGACCGAGTAGCCTCCGAACACTGACTTTGTTTTAAACTATGTATTGATACTTAGTAAAATTTGTATTCATTCGGTAAATGTCTAGACGTGACAATCAATGTATACTTTAGATAAGTATATTTCCAATCTGTGAAACAAGGCCCTAATATCTTAATACTAATTTTAGACGATAGCTCAATCAATCACGTTAACAGGTGCGCAAAAAAAAATCTACAGTTCATTGAACTTTCTTGCGTGTTTAAGCTTTTTTGCACCGTAGGGATGTTCTCAGGATGTTTTCGGCAAATTTTGGCAAATTCGACGTTTTCGAGTCACGCAAACTGAATTAAAAAAATTGGCTCGTTTCTCACCAGAACTCAGATGCGTGAGTTCGGTTATTAGTTGATTTTTAAGGCAAACACACCCTTCCAGATTTACATACAAATCATCTCAAAACGGGTGTGGATGGAAAGAGAAGAAATCTAACCCATTTTTCAAAAATATGTTCCTTCAGGTACAGTGGCGGTCTAGGTCGCCGGTAACACTACCGGTGTTTCTGTATTGCAAAACAGCTCTTGTTCTTTGGCAATACAATCGAACCAATCAGAATAAGAGTTTACCAGCAAGCAATAAACTAGCCAATAAGATTATAGGAAGGTTTCAAAGTTTTCAATCTTACTAGGTTTTTTGCAAAAAAACTGCTTCATGTCAGGATGATTGAAAAAAAAGTAATGCTTATATCAAATTATCCGTGTTTTCGCAAAATCCCTATTTTTTTTGCAAAAAACCTAATTATCAAATCTTACTAGCTGACGAAACCATAGACAAATCTGTTACGGCTTCCTAGACCGCCACTGTACTATTTTCCGAGATTTGCGAGCCACGTGACTGCAAAAGCCTACGTCATTTCTGTTCACAGGTTCTCAAACATGTGCAAAGTTTATAGAGGCCTCAGATAGAGGCTCAGAACTTGGTCTAAAAACAGTGCGACTGCTGACATGTGATTGTGATTGTAACTTACGTAGCCTTGTGTCACTTTGAGAAGCGAATAACTGTGTTATTATCATTATCATCATCATCATCTCATCCGAAATAAGCCCACAGCTCGACATAGGCCTCCCCCAAACAACGTCACGAGGACTAAAGTCAAAAGTCAAAAGTCAAAAATGATTTATTCAATATAGCATACAAGGTATCACTTATTGAAAGTCAATTAGACTGTCTATCTTATTGGTATTGATACCTTATTTGGTAGTTCAGGGTGCCCACCTTTGGCTTAGGCAAACAAATGTTTGCCTTTGCCTTACGATAATGATTATGGTCGCCTGGAGACGCCCCCAAACGATTCTACTCTCTTTCGCAATGATTTTAGAGCGTAGAGAACGAAAGGGGTAACAAACTCTACTTTACAATTTATAAGTCATATCGTGAGAAAGAAATTAACAGAAACTTAATAACCCTATTGTACCATATACCTTTTTTTTTGTAACGGGGGGAAATGCCTATCGCATTTCCCGACGCTCGGGGGAGCGTCGGGGGTATGTGGGGCTCGCACCCACTAAAACCCCCCGGGCGGCCGTCTTGGCCCTTTTGGGAAGGACCCCGGGAACCACGCATTGCTGGCGTCCGAATTTCTTTCCACGCTCAGCTGCTATCAGCTTCGTGCTCGGGGAGGGCATGTTGTTCCCTCCCCGGCTCGCCTTTGTAGCTGCGGCGGCACAGTGCCTCAAGCTGTACCGCCGCTTATCTCGGGGCCGTTTAATGAGTGTGTCGGGCCCCCGCCCTTCACACCCACGACCCCAAAGACCCCTTTTAGTCGTCTCTTACGACAGGATTGTACCAAATACCTGAGTTTCAATTTCTCATCTCGTCGCTACGCACATATAGCAACAATATCTATTTAATCTGTTTTTTTTTTAATCGCTGCGCGTACGGTCATCAAACCGGATGTCATTGTTGTACAGGTATGAAGAGAAGCGTATAAAATTATATTAAACTCGCGGTTCCGGCGAACTTCGTATCGTGTCTTATAATTTTATATGGTAACTAACTAACACCTCCATTATTACGTATTTTCTAACCTTTTAAACCTTCCCTTTTACGAACATTTTGAAACCAAAATCAGCTTAATCGGCCCGGCCGTTCTCGAGTTTTAGAGAGACTAACGAACCACGATTCATTTTTATGACAGGACAACGTCTGTCGGGACAGGACTACATAGTTTTAAATATTCAATGAAATATATGAATTTGAATATGAACATCCAAGTCCCGGCTTCATCGATCATACGAGACCTTGGTAGCGGTATGGAGTTCGCCCGGTCAGCTAGTCTCATTATATTCCCTTTTCTATTCTATCTACTTCTACTATATATATGTGGCGACCGCCACTGCTATAATATTTATTTATAATATTCTTATACACAATATTTATCATATCATATCTCCGCATGCGCGTCGAGCTACTCTGCGCCGAGATTGCAGCGCAGCGACGAACATTCTCTTCTCGCCTGCCTCTGCTTGACTAAAGTCGCAATTCAGTTTTTTATTTCGTTTTAATTATTTTCATTGAGTTTATTGTGTTTGTATAAAGTTTTCTTTCCGCCTTCTACTGTAAATATTGTGTGTGGAGATTTTCAGCTGTACTTTTCCCTATCGTGTAAATATAATTCTTGTGTACATAATTCATCGTGTATATATTCATTAACCGTGGGATTATACAACAACAGCCTCATCATCCACCCCCAAATATACATAAAAGGAATCGTGGTTCGTTAGTCTCGCTAAAACTCGAGAACGGCCGGGCCGATTTGGCTGTGGGAAATATTCGTAGTAGTCTAGGGAAGGTTTAATATGACACAATTGAAAGAAGGTGGTAAAAGTAGCTTTTCTTCATACAAATTGTAAGGCGCGATATGAAGTTCGCCGGGACAGCTAGTAATAAATAAAAACTTTTGCTTTGACAAGTACCCGCCTGCGTACCAAATATTTGTAACGGTGCACTCGATACGTATCTCTGTGATCCACAATACCAAAGTGTCAAGCAAGTTGGAAGTATGGAGAACAAATCAGAATGGTATAGATAATGCTGCTGTTTTTTTATATCCTAATCTATACCAGAGTCTAGATTTTGACATGGAATCTATACGGTGATTCTAATCAATCGACAGATGGACACTAGGCTGTTCAAACCGAAAACCTTATTGCGCTCTAAATAAAGACTATATTAGTTAAACAAAAATGAGTAGCTTACCTACTGGTTGGCTAGGAATATAAGGCTGGTTAGAAATTTTAACTGTTTGAAAGGTAATAAGGTAGTAAGCCAATTTTATGTGACTAATATACAAAAAAATATCAAAAACTAAAGATTAAACAAGGTGTTTCTGACATGGTTGTATTAATCAAAGGAGAGATTTAGCTTACCATACCTAACAACTTTTCCAAAGCAACATGGGTCGAAATATCAAAACAAGAATCAACTGTTCCGTACATTGACCCCGTCAGCTGATCGAACCAATGTATGGAACAGCTGTTATTTTTTTGAGATTTTGACCTATGTTCCTTTGGGAAAGTTGTTAGTTATGGTGAGCAGAATCCCTCATTTTATTTATTATCGTCTTGTCAGAAACATCCAGTAGATGTTATTATTAAAGCATAATGCAATGCAACACTATTACAGTTTCTAACCAGAATGCTCGGAAACACACTCAAACAAAATGGACGCAAAAATACTTAGAAATGCGCCGGAAGTAAACATCAGTGCTCATTTTACAAATGTTTACCCAAACTAGGAATCGAACCTCAAGCAAAACCTCAGTTGCTAACTTTAGTTAGTACCTAGTAGAAAAAAAAAATTGAGATGGATTTAAAATAAATTTAAGACCATATTAGGCCATGTAAGGTTTCAGAAAATGTATGTGACCAAACTCATGTCCTTCTAAATTTAAATTTAGACGTCTACGAGACGAAGTTAATACACGTGTACTGTCTAACCGTTGAGTTTGTGCCTATCAATCTTTTATGTTAACATTTTAGTTTGTGATAGATAATGATAACCCAAATTCTATTTTTAAAATAGGCGCCAAGTTCTTTTAGTGGAATCATTGAGTAGCTAAGGCTGTACTGTTCTGAAATCGTTTTCCTTGCAACATAGTTAAGAAGCAATTATTCACTACTCATCATTTTCTAAATGAAAAAAAGGACTTTCATCACGGGCATTAGGCTTTGAAGTTCAACATTTAAGAAAAGAGATCCGTTACATACATTTACAAAAGGTTTAACAGGGACGGACATTTGTGCTCCGTATTTTAATTCGTTATCGATAAAGTTACGTTTTTGACGTTTTTTTCAATGTTTCAATGTGTCTAATACAGAAACGAAATGTGACAGAAGAAACAAAATTCCGACATTTTCTTCTCGCTTCGCGGGAAAATTTTCTCTTTAAAAATGACATTTGGAACTTTTCAAAATTGAATTTAAAGATAGTACATAAACAGAAGTATCTACATGCAAAAAGGTAAAATCGCTGTCTGGCTAGATGACGTGTGTCCGATATCGGCTAATGTGTCATTACAAATATTTGCATATGCCAATATGCACGCACACCAACCGCGGCCCCTCGCTTCATGCCCTACTATGAGATCTCGCTTGATAGTGCAACTTAACTGTAGGATTTAAATTTTGTTTATGGTGATACTAGCCGAAGAATTGCAAAGGAAACTTAAGTGGAAATGGGCAGGGTGTACCCTGTGCACTGTGTGTAGCTCGAAGAACAGATGGTCGCTGGGGCCGAAAATTTCTCGGGAGGCGACCTAATCCCTATCTTTTTTGAATATATACTGTAGTCTACTTTTATCAGGGTTTTATGTATCCGATCCCCAGTGCTATTAATGATGCCACCATCGCGTTCGTGCTTTGGAAGGGACCTTTAAAAGGGTCTCGCTCGTGTGTTTTTGGTCAGCGCAGTGCTATTTAGTTTACCACAATAATCCGCATCGCGCGAAAAATTACAAGATCGTCCTCCATCATTAGGAGTCATTCGTTGGTCGCCGTTGCGTATACGACAAAAGATTTTTAATTCATAGTATAAAACAAAGTCCCTTTCGTTGACCGTCTGTCGCTATACTTTCGCATGCTTAAATCTCTAAAACTAGTCAACAGATTTTGATGAGTTTTTTTTTAAGATGGACAAATTTAAGAGGAAAGTTTATATTATGTATTATTCATGCACAACATAGTAGTAGGTAAGGCGGTACGAATTTCTCCGGGTCAACTAGTTATTTATAAATTTTGTTGCATTATGCATGCATATAATTTTTATGTAGTGAATACAAGGTAATGAAACCAAATATCATGTTGGTGGTAGATACGAGCTCTACGAATCATTGGGTGATTCCCCCTGGCAAAAACGTTAGGAAATATGCGTTTAGTAGGCAGCTGTTTAGGTAATACTGCATTCCATTGGTGTTCATAATGAACCACACCACTGAATACATAGCATATAAGTTAGTAGGACACCTCATGAATGTAATACCTATATATTTTATACTTAAACAATTTCTTTTCCTCAGAAAAGATAAAGGAAAATTTGACCAACTCTTTATACATATACTAGAGGCTGCCCCGCGGTTTTTCCCGCGCAGATTTCTCATTAACACTAAAATCCCGTTTTTTCCCGTTCCCGTGGGAATTTCGGGAAATCCCTTCTTAGTGCTCACCTACACTCCCCAAGGAACCTACATGCCAATTTTCAGCTTTCTACGCCCAGTAGTTTAGCCTCTGCGTTGTCTCTCAGTCAGTCAGTCAGTAACGGAAGAGTTTTATATACTGGGTGTTTCTGACAAGGCGGTAATAAATCAAAGGAGGGATTCTGCTCACCATAACTAACAACTTTCCCAAAGCAACATGGGTCAAAATCTCAAAAAAAATAACAGCTCATACATTGGTTCGATCAGCTGACGGGGTCAATGTACGAGACGGCTGATTTTTGTTTTGAGATTTCGACCCATGTTGCTTTGGGAAAGTTGTTAGGTATGGTGAGCAGAATCCCTCCTTTGATTTATTACCGCCTTGTCAGAAACACCCTGTATATTGATTTATACAGTTCTCGTAGTGCTGGACATTTTGTTTTCCCACTAACTTACCTATTATAATGAACTAAACGTCAAGTAAGCAATAATGAATGAATAACAAAAAAAAAACACGACTGTATTTTTACAAATAAATACAAAATTGTAACGGAAGTCGCCGATCACAGTTATTTGTCGGCTGCATTCTATTTCTCATTGCCGATGCAGTTTTTCAATGGCCCTAATGGGTTTTACTGTGTAACGTAAATATTTTGACCTATTTTACATGATTTATCGTGTTTACACGGCTTTTTGCATAGTTAACGAAGTTTCACGTACTTTTGACTGCTAGAATACGTTCAGAAAATGGAAAAGCAACGCTACGATTTTAAATCAGATTTGTTATCCCGAGTCGCCCTTTCTTTTTGTTGGCTGCAAATTTAATTTGAGAATGGGAGTACAAACATTTGACTGAAATAAGGTCGTAGGGGATCCTTCTTTCTTCTTCTCTCTTAAGAGCTGTGCTCTTGTCGGTGGAGCCTTCTCCATTCTACCCTGTTCCCCGCCAGCTGCTTGACCATCTGATACGACTCTGCACTGACTCGCTCCCTTATTTGGTCAAAGTAGCTTCCCCTTGGTCGTCCACGCTGTCTCTTTCCTTCAATCTTCCCTTCTATAATATTAGTAATGAGTGTGTCGTTTCGTATCAGATGGCCTATCATCTTTCCCCTTCTTATCTCTATGGTGTTCAAAATCATTCGCTTCTCTTCTACTCTTCTACTCTTCTCAATACTTCTTCATTAGTGACTCGTGATTAGGGGGATCCTGACCCTGGAAAATGTTTGGCTTGGTTGGTGTGTCCTATCGACAACATGCCGCAGTACGGTGCCGCCTGGTACTGGAGCGATAGTACGGTATGAAACTGTCTCTGAACAGTGTCCTGTTGCTTGGACTGGTCTGACTCCTGTTGCAGACTGTTGGTTCCTCATTCACTTGCCCAGGTAAGCGAATGTGAAACCAACGATTCTCAAAAGCACAGACCCAGCACGAATTTTCACGGACCAGCACAAACATTGTACGGAGACAGCTGTCATGCCACGTGAGACAGAACCAGACTGCACCCTGTCGCGGCAGCAGTCTGCGTGAGTCTGATAAGCAGCTAACGATGGAGTCGCCAGGAGACGCCTCCGTAGTCCTTTCAGTGTGATATTTGCAATTTGTCCTTTTGCCTTGAGTAGGAAGATGCTCTCGCCAAAGACGTTTGTCGGTCACTGCTAGCATTGACTATAATTAAGTGCTGTTGGCGATCGCCTTCAGCAAATGCTGAGTTAGTGCCATTTTACAGCAACTGCGATACACCATACAATACTGATTATGATTTGTTGGTTGTTTTATTTATTATTGTATATTTTGGTTTACTGTTTTGTTGTTGTTTTTTTTTTGTTTTCCATTTTATTGTATGTGTCAACGTTGTTGTAAATAAATGTATCAGTTTTTCTATCTTTCTTTATATTTTGGACTAGCTGACACGGCGAACTTCGTAACGCCATAGAATTTAAGATACAACATAACACTTGGCTCTATAGACTATGTTCCTTTGCCTGCCCAAAATGGGCGAATTTAAAAACAACAACAATAACCACCAACTGTCAAAATACGGTCTGTAAACAACGGGTAAAAAATGCAGCTTGGGCTACATTATTCGAGTTTAAGTAAGGATCCCTAATTATTTTGAAAATCTAATATAGCCTATGTCACTCGGGAATAGTGTAGCTTCCTACCAGTGAAAGAATTTTTGAAATCGGTTCAGTATTTCCGGAGCCTATTCGTTACAAACAAACAAATCTTTCCTCTTTATAATATTAGTATAGATAAAAAGAAAAGGTTTTCTAAAGGTGAATGATTCCGCTAAGAAAGCATCTTCGAGTAGGGTTTTGCCAGCGGTCGTGAACTCGCAACTCTCGAGTGAGAGTCAGTAGGCGGAAACGGAAATGCGTCGGTTGCGTGCGACACGCCGACCCACACTTGGTATCGGCTGCAGTTTGCCTCGTCGATCGTAGAGATGTGCGATCGAATGATAAGTTCTATCGACTCGATGGTGTTATACATGTTGTTCCGAGCCAGCGAAATGTATATGTTTCGATTTCGAGATTAGGCACCAAAAGCACCTAAACTTCACTTGTAATATTTTTTTGTAAAGCTGTTGGATGTTTGTTTATGATTTAAAAAATAATAATAAAATAAATATGAGTGAAATGCTGTTTTCATGGCGCACTTAACGCGGACAAATGTAAACGGCACTTGACTGTCTAAATCTCACAGGCTGGGAATCATCATAGATAGTTAGGTTGAATTTAGCCGGACATAATAACAAAGACGGACATTCAAAATGTCAAGCCAACTTTGACTCGATTAGGAAATATTAGTCGACCCGGCAAACTTCGTACCGCTTATCCTACTACTATATTGTGCATGTATTATACTTATAAACCTTCCTATTAAATCGCTGTATCTAATTTAAAAAAAAGCGCATCAAAATCCGTAGCATAATTTTAAAGATTTAAGCTTTCATAGGGACAAACGCGGGAAGCGAAATATTTACCGGACAAAATTCTAAAAAGCCTACCTTTATCCGGTTTTATCTGGATGTATGGCACCATAGTGTCTAAATATTTTCGACGTCAGGCAGAGAAAGTTTTTGACATCACTACACCTTTAGGCATACGTATTATAGAGTAGCCCATCGGTCCCGTATACCATTTCCAAAGTCAATAAACTTATTTAATTTCCATATTGCATTGTGGGATGAGATGGCGTGGGTGAAGGAATGTCAGGTTGGGACACTTGATTTAATAGTATATTAAAACATAGTAAAACACTCGATTTATTGTAATGAAGAGCCAAAAATACAAACAGACGAAATAAAAAGGAAACCGTAGATCGTAGTGTGATGCTGACTCCTTTAGAGACAGGTGTAGGCATTAGTGTCCAAGGTCTCCCGATGAGAAAGTGTGCAGTATAGTTAGTTAAGGTGGACGAGTTCATTTTCATTACCTATATATTATAATATTATTTGAGACGAGCTTTCCCGGCTTACTTCGTTACGCCATAGAATATAAGATACTACAAAAGACTTGGCTCTATAGACTATGTTCTTTTGCCTACCCAGAATGGCCGAATAAAAACAAACAACAACAACAAACCACCTGTCAAAATATGTAAACAAAGGAAAAAATATTGCACCTTGGGTTATATTATTTGAGTTTAGGTAAGGATCCCTAATTTTTTTGAAAATCTAATATAGCCTATGACACTCGGGGTTAATGGAGCTTCCTACCAGTGAAAGAATTTTTCAAATCGGTTCAGTATTTCCGGAGCCTATTCGTTACAAACAAACAAACAAACAAATCTTTCCTCTTTATAATATTGGTATAGATAAGTTACGTCTTGCCTTCATTGGGACCAATCTGAAAGATGATTTAAAATTATTTTGTTGATGATTTAAATTTCTATTGTAAAGTAGTACACAGTCTACGAACAACAATCGTTGTTCGTAGACCACAGTATAATAAATAGTACTACAGTATGGACACTCCCTGCCTCCCTCAGCAAGTGTGGCTCCCCCGCGCATTGGTTACCGCTAGGTTACCGCTCGGTAAAAATTGTACGTCTTATCTCACCTAGTTGGTTTGTGTCTCACTCACACAAGCCAAGCATGATACGTGTGCACGTACACGAGTTTCGGCTGTGCGCGAAGCAACGCGCTTTTTTCTATAAAGTGTCTGAGGTGTGGTAGTACGAAATTCGTTAGATCATATTTATATAAATAAAAGACACGGAAAAACTTGAAAAAGTTAAGTATACATAGGCACTTTCACCCGCTTCATTAATCTTAATTTACATCAAAGATGCACCCTTCATAGCGTGATGAATGGTCGCGTTTTCAATAAGGCAATAAATTAACAGAAATATTTCAATAAATAACCCGCTAAGTGTATGTTCGGCTTTGTTAAAACGTTGGGTTCCGCTCACAATTATTCTGATGTCGAACTACCCATCTTGAAGCCTAACCAGAGGTTGCAAACTGGCAAACTATCGAAAGTCTAAGAAATTCGGAGAGTGATTTTAAAGACTTCTAATTATGATACCAAGTGACGCACCCGCGCCGAAAGTTACACTGTTGGTCTTGTTATAAATATTTTTTTGCCTATTATTAGTGACGTGATTGTGTTGGTTTTATCTTGGATATCTATGTTCACACATTTTATTTTATGTCTGTGGGTTATTTTTGGTCTTTAGAGGATGTAAGTCCTGCCATTTGGTCTTTTCCTGGATTTTATAATTATGTTGTTATTTTGTATTAAAGTATGACACATGCAGACAAATGGGACTCACTCAGGGCTCCGGTAGACCCCCAAATAACTGATCCCTAAAAAAACATAAATTAACTAATAAAGGGACTGCGAAGACGGCTGCTCTTTGACTAATTACTGACTAAAATAATTTTCAGATGCTTTATAATATTTAACGAGACGCTGTAACCGTCTTTTAATTAATAACCTGGCTAAATTACACCGTATAATTTTGTGTTTGGTGTTTTTTTTTTTAAACAGCCATTGTGGTGCAGTTGCAACGATGTCGACTGTGATTCTAATGACAGAGGTCCAGGTTGGATTCCCGACAGGGGCGTTTCGAACATTGGTTTAAAAAAAATCGATGATATTTTCCGGTTCTTGGCGTTTTCTTTTTTAATAAGTAGTAAGCGCCCTCTCACTAAACTTTTTCGGAGGGTAGTATGGAACTTCATACTGGCCACCGGTACAGAAATGTACCGAGTTGAGTGGGATGCTGGTGATTGGATGGTGTTTACTTAAAATTGAAATATTCAGGAATTAGTGCGCCTAGAATAAAATAGGCCTTCGGTCGGTTAAGGAGTTACGGATAGATCTAGTTATGGCAGATTCTACTTCTTGATACGGCATATTTAAATATAATCAATACATAGTATAAAATAAAGTCGCTTCCCGCGTCTGTCCCCATGAATGCTTAAATCTTTAAAACTATAAAACTTTTTATAAAAAAATTAAACCGCCGAAAAAACTGAAAAGCATTAAATAATAGGGAAACATTTTCTATTAGGCCTTAATTTACTCACTTCTTAAAGTAATTTTGGATTACCAAGAAATTTTAAGTCGGCGCCACACCACACAAGCAAATTCATTATCTATGTAAAGCGCGATGCGCAGCGGCATACGTTTTTCGGTTATTTCTTTGAATTTCAGGTAATTTAGTGATCTTTATTCGTTGATTCTGTGGCACCGACTCAAAATTTCTTGGTAATCCAAAATTACTTTAAGAAGTGAGTAAATTAAGGCCTAATAGAAAATGTTTCCCTATTATTTAATGCTTTTCAGTTTTTTCGGCGGTTTAATTTTTTTATAAAAAGTTTTTATTTTTTGCTTTTCAGTTTTTTTTGGGCTATTTTTTTGACCCCAGCTAATCATACTTCACCGGGTGGTCGCACCCCACAAGGTGGCCACACAACCTGGTGAAGGTTGAGGGACTAACAGGATGAGGTTCGATCACGACCGGTCGGTGAGGCGATTTGTGAGGGAGGCCTATGTCCAGCAGTGGACGTCTTTTGGCTGATTTTATTTCATTTCCAAAGATATTGTAAGTAGGTATCAAAAGTTATAATGTAACACGGAAATGCAACCTGTGAGTGGATAAATCGACCCGCCGACCAAAAAGTCACCCCTATATTCTCACTCTTAGGGTGGGAATTTTATTTCCAAATTTTTATGGGACCAACTTCAAGGTATACCCTGTCGATTAAAAAAAGAATTATCAAAATCGGTCCACACAGTAAAAAGTTATGCGTGATCATACATAAAAAAAAAAAATATATATATATATACGCGACGAATTGAGAACCTCCTCCTTTTTGTTTTTTCGTCGGTTAAAAACGGTTTTTGATGCGGTTTTTTTGAATATATAAAGTGATTCAATAGTAAGGTTTATAAGTATAATACATGCACAACATTGTAATAGAATAGGCGGTACGAAGTTCGCCGGGCCGACTAGTAAATTTATAAAGCAATTCAAACTAAATCGTAATCGCTCATCGAGACACTATCGGTCAACCTAGCACCGAAATTCGAAGCAATGCATTGAACTTTGCTTGTTTGTTTGTCGATTTTAAATCTGGCCACACCTAGTCAACTATCTTATATCTATACGTCACTTGTGTACTAACGATATGGTTTTTTGAAGGCCTAAATTTTGTGCGTGTCATCGTTATAATTCATTTTTAATGTAGGTAGAGGTAGTTATTTTTGTATCCAAAATATTTTTATTTTCATTGTTTGCATATATTATGACTAGAGGCTGCCCCGCGGTTTTTCCCGCGCAGATTTCTCATAAACACAAAGTTACCGTTTTTTCCGTTCCCGTGGGAATTTCGGGAAATCCTTTCTTAGTGCTCACCTACACTCCCTAAGGAACCTACATGCCAAATTTCAGCTTTGTACGCCCAGTAGTTTCGGCTCTGCGTTGTCTGTCAGTCAGTCAGTCAGTCAGTCAGTCAGTCAGTCAGTCAGTAACGGAATAGTTTTATATATATTGATGAATATACACGGTTACTTTTTTATCGTGGCGGAAAATTTCAGGACTAAGTCTGCATGCTATATTACTCGAATAAATTATATATATAATTTATTCCAAAAAAAAAAACTTAAGTATCTAAGGCCGATGGACCCTCCCGCGCATTGCCCTCCAACCCCTGTCTCGTATAGCGCCAGCTAAGCCACCGTAGGTAATTGCTCTGATGCTTTACGTCATTTTTTTTACAAAAACTTTTAAAGGACCTCAAGTGAGCACGGTTTATTATTTTTAAATTTTGTTTTCAAAAATCAGTACTGTATAACTATGGCTACCGTGTGTTAAATTTTCCTCCACGATAAAAAAGTAACCTTGTACAATGGATCAGACTGGTAGAGGATCGTGGTGCGTAAGGTGCGTTGCGTCCGAGAGAAGAGGCCTATGTCCCGCAGTGGGCTCTAACAAGCTGGCGATGATGATGATACAATAGATTCCAGACGAATAGTAAAAAGTTTTCCTTAATAAAAAATAAATAGTAAAATAACTCAATTTGTTCTTATTAATATACATACAACTGCAGCAGTGCCGGAACAAAATACCTTAGAGCATTACTTACTATAAAGATTACGTTATCGTTGCGAAGGACCTAATGAAATTGGACTATCGGTGCGCTGACTGACGATTACCACGCTCGGTTGCTATGGGAATTGTGTTTTCTAGTAGAATTGTTATCTCTCTATCTCTTTCTCTTTGACATGAGCGAAACGAAAGAGAAGAAGATAATTATTTTATTATTATTGTAAATGCTAAAGTTGCTGCTGAGGATTTTTGTATATAAGTAGTTGTTTCACTTTCAAGCAAAAACAACTGTTTGCGAAATTAAACTTATCAATACGATTACCAAAAATTACTTAGGTAACTGCTCGTAGGTTTATGTAAAACCGTTTTCGATCTCTCAAGTGATCGCTGGTTTCTTTGTGTTATTGCGCATCTTCACTTCACACATAATGCAAATATATAATTATTATTATACTAGCTGTCCCGGCGAACTTCGTACCACTTAACCTATCACTATCACTATGTTGCTCATGTATTATACTTATAAACTTTCCTCTTGAATTAATCTATATATAAAAAAAACGCATCAAAATCCGTTGCATAGTTTTAAAGATTTAAGCATAAGCGATAAGGTCGCCTTTTGTCAACTTACTGTACTATTAATGTTCTTGTTTTTGGGTTTTTTGTGCAATAAAGATATCATTCATTCATTCATTCATTCATACATAGGGACAGACGCGGGAACCGACTTTGTTTTATACTATGTTATGTATTGATAAACCCGTTAGTTTTGTTTTTGCGGTATAGAAAACATTTTATTTTAGAAGAAACCTAGTTACCCTTCCCGCTAGATGGCGTTCCGCCAACTCTGCAAGTGACGCAAGAAAGCACGGATAATTTCCTCCACCCTTTCCGAGTTCCGCGGTGAAATGTGACAAACGGAATTCCGGCATGTCCCACTGCAGACTATGGCACGGGACGGACTTTAAATCGTTACTATTTAGGACATTTTTAGTTTTTTTTCTTGTCTTGGAGATCTCTAAGACAAGAAGCAAACAAATGTGATACAAACAAACTCTCAGATGTTAGGAAGGGCGCCACGGGAAACCTATTCGAGCTGGTTCAGGGTCTCGACCCCCTCCAGCATTGGCTGCTGAGCCACTTCTCAAGGGAACATGGTGATCGTCCCCCCGGAGCGTGCTTGGTTAATAAACTTCTTGCCAACAGGCAACCAACCAATAACCAAATAATAAACAGCTAAATTATCGTCAATATTTGTAAAAGTTGAAGTGGCAATGGGCAGGTCATATAGCCCGCAGAACAGATGGCCGCTGGGGCCGAAAAGTTCTCGAATGGAGACCACGGATCGGCAAGCGAAGCGTAGGGCGTCCACCGACCAGATGGACCGATGATCTGCGCAAGGCTGCGGGTCCACGCTGGATGCAGGCCACCTGCGATCGGTACAGATGGAGAGCCTTGAGGGAGGCCTATGTCCAGCAGTGGACGTCTTACGGCTGAAATGATGATGATGATGATGATGATTTGTAAAAGGGGGTGTACTTATCTCGTTCTATTTATACAGTACCTAATCAAAATTACGTAAGCCCGATACAGAACACCAAAAATGTATAGTTACTCGTGAGGAATAACCTACAGGGAATACCCACTATCAACTGGCAGGAATTGGGACCGCAACCCTTCCTGCCCGTCAACTATTTTATCACTTTTAGCTGATTTGGCAGTTCATTTAGGTCTTCTGTAGAAACTGTGTTGTACAGTGGCGGTCTAGGACGGCGTTACACTTCCGGTTTTTCTGAGCAAAATAGTTCTTGTTAACACATAAAGCAACGATTTCAAAATGGCGGCCGTTGTATGGGCTGTCGGGCTGTCTCTCTTCTTAACTTTTCCCTCATACTAATATACGCGAGATAGCATGGGTTCGGCCGCCATTTTCAAATCCTTTCTTTATCCGCGCGGCTTATAATACAGTATAGGGCGCACGAGACCATAGACAAATATGTTACGCCGTCCTAGACCGCCATTGTACAGAATCACTAGTTTGAGTCCAGCGGCTCGCCAGCGCAATTTCCCTTCAATCCGTAAATCCGAATTATCCGTTAACGGAGGATTTTTGGGATAAAAAGTAGCCTGTAGATGTCCTTTCTCAGGCTAAATTAGTACCGAAATTCATTTAAATCGGTTCAGTAGTTTTGGCGTAAAGCGAGACAGACAAACAGACAGAGTTACTTTCGCATTTATAATATTATTAAATACTATCTAGTTTGAATACGGATGTCGTTATTTAGGTCAAAAATAATGTTATCACATAAAGCAGTAGTATCTAAGGGAAATCACGCGCTGGATGGCGCGGGTTTTCCCTTTTCCCATCCAGCCTGCGTAGCATGACTGGCCATTTGTCAAATCTTTCTGTCACTTTTAATCGCTTTTGCAATTTAAATGCGGGAACATGTATGGAGATGATCGACAAAAGTGACAGATAGATATACCGACAAATTGTACGTCATGCTACCACCGCAGTTGGACCAAGGTACGATCTCAAGTGGCGGCAAATATATATACAATTCAGTTTTTTTTTCAGGCTTTAAAAGCCGTCTTTTTGACACTAAGGAATTTAAAGAGAGAGTAGGATTGTGATCTTATAGTCTCAATGATGTTGCTTTTCGCCATTTTAGAAAACAACTACAAATAGTAAAAAATAAAACTAGGTATCGCAATCATAGACAAGAAGCAATCTCTCCAGATCGAAACATAACTTAGAACTTAGTTCATCAGATATTCAAGCTAACACGGTAACAGTATTATTATTATAAGTATTTTATTGCAAGCCGAACAAAAAAGTGCAAATTTCATTGAAATTTAATGTCACATCCGTTTATTATTCTGCGCATTTCCCATGAACTAGATTACTGAAACTATTTGCTGACGACTGTTTTTTGGTTATTTACTTTAAAATGTTTTCAAATTTAAATATGATATGTTTTTTGCTTTTGTTGCTTTTGTCACGTGAATATAGCTAAATGCTGTTTAATATCTCATTCATTAATAAAATCAGGTTACGATATTTTTCAATGTTTACGAACTTTTTTTGTAGAAACCGATTCGACAAAAACAAAATATTAAGGAGTACTCATAATACCACAGAGGAGTTATAAAGTAAAATCTTCTTTTTGTTGCAAGGCGAATATAAATTTATTAAATCTAACTTAGTTTACTTAAGACGCTATATGAGTTTTTAAGGTTTTTTTAGATCAAGTCATTCTCTTAATCTATAGAGGTAAAGATCTGGAATTTTAATATAACGTTTTTGAGGATATAATAAATTTATTTATATAATTGAGAAACACTAGTGGAATCAAAAAACCTCGATACATTATTTCGTCAAAGGTAACCATTCTAAAAAACGGGAATAGCTAGTTTTTCGAAATTACTAACTAGTTTTTGTTGAAACTACATAGGAATAATGATAATGAAGTATATCAAATTCTGGTAATTCAAATTTGATTTAAAAGTATTATTTAAAAGATATTTAATATTTATTAATTTTTCAAATAAAATTTAGTAACCGATGTGGGTGACTGACATATGACTGTCCTTTTCCCTCAGTATGTTTGAGGGAAAAGGACATCCTTTGTTCCTCGGTCGTTTGCTTTATTTCTCGTATATCGTCTTAAGTAGTTTTAATATAAGACCATCGGCTTTTATGATAAATAACGTAATTTTTTTAGCAGTACGAATATGTATTATTTTGCTATTGTGATGTTAATGCGTAATGGATCGCTGAAAAGCATCAATCATGAACACAGTACGGTTTTTGTTTCCGATTCTCATCTTCACAAAGAGACCTAGTAATTTAGGCTATTCACTCTTTACCTAAACTTTCGCTAAACTAACAAAACTGCCTAATTGACTGTCATTCGTTCTTTTTTCTTTTTCTCTAATAGTTCTATGAGAAGACTTATTGTTTTTAATTTCGCAAGGATCGAGCACAAAGAATTGGTGTCGTTTGCAAATTACCCGCTAAAGTTTTTTTTTTTGGAAACATATTTTAACTGAAAACTTTGTTGTATGGTTAAAAATTGCCTTCTATTCATGCAGTACCTTAAAAGTCGCCATAAATATGAAAAAAAAACTCTATAATAATATTTAAACTCTACTATTACAGACGGACTGATTGATTAACAGACAACGTACAACCAAAACGTCTTGAGATCATCGTAAGAACAGCCATTCTTACTAAGAAACAATTTTACATAATGTTCTATTACATCGGCGGCCATACAACAACTACAACTATAAAATGCCTGAGGCATTCATTCAATAAACAACAAAGTAACTTACGTAAAGTGCATCAATTTGTCAGCTACTGTCCTAAGGCGGGTCTTGTCTTACCGTTACAGAACCCATACCTATGCAAGACGGCGAAAAGCGAAGCATTCCTGCTATGCGACCACTAACCGATTCAAAAAGCTATCCCTACCGAGTTAGCGCTCAAATAGAATTGAATTTTAAACTCTGCCGGGTTGGCCGAAGTATTTTTATGCGATCAAAGGCTGTGCATGTGCAGTGCAAGCTGCTTTTGGTTGTTTGCAGCGGATATGTCGATCTTTGAGTTTGTAGGACAGAAATATTTTTAGCCCCTGTATTACGGCCGCCTTTGCAATATTGCTTTTCGTCCTCTTGTCGTTTTTTTTTGTATTGACTTTGACTTGATACTCTAAAGCACGAAAAGCAATGTTGCCAATGTGGCCGTAATAGAACCCCAGTACTTTGACATTTTGTTAATTAGTGGGTAAGTAATTTATGATCGACGCAGGTTTACTTTTTTTTTTTTACTTCGTAAAGATAATAATAAAAGAGCCAATAACTAGGAATAAACTGATCTAGGGTGCTCGAAACACATACAGAAACAAAAATATAATAATAATAAATAAATAAAAATAATAAAATAAAACCTGATCATAAAAACGTTCGCCCCTGCCGTAAAACACGAAGTCGGTGCTCCCGCGTACCAGTCCACACCACTGCCGACTGAGCTACGGAGGCAGTCAAATTGAAACCACGTAACGATAAAAAACATTAAAATATGTAAATATGTGCCTGTTGATCAAAAAATCGTCTTAAGACTTTTACCGGGTCTCTCAGAATCTAATTGCAGGGATTATTGGAATTCCTACATAAAGTTTTTCCTACCACGTTTTTGGCAAGGCTTATAAAAATATTTTTCCCAAATATTTATTTGCAGTTGCACTTCTATCGTAGCCAGGAAGCTCTTATGATGAGTATGGTAAATACTTGAAATTCCGGGTATTATCTGTAAATGATTATTAGTGTGAGATCCTCATTTTATTTAAATCGTTGTTTTCAACAGGGCTAAGGCGCCTATGCCTTCGCCCAAGCCAATGCCCTATACCTATACAGCCTTAAAACGACCACGAATACCTCATATGAAAGGGGAGACGGGAGACGCTAGAAAGTGACGTCAGAGCCGCATTCCTTCGACGAGGAAAACGGAGGCGCGAGCGATTCGCAGAACGCACTCTGCACTATTTATATGCGCGGGACGTTTGCGCGGGAAAACGCCGAGACCGGTTTGAAATTTCGAATTAGGAATTGGCGTCGAGGATCTTGTGTTTTTGAACTATGGATGGAGTTGACTGGAGTATTGTGGTTTATGTTTTTATTCGGGTTCGCTAAGTTATAGTGCGGCATAAAATAAAAAAATTAGATTTAAAAAAGTAGCAACACTGTATGTTTGTTTTAGAAAATCCGACAAACTTTCATACAGTGTTGCCACTTCAAGATTATACTCAGTAGGCAATTAAATGGGACGTCTACTAACATATAAATTTTTATCAAGTGTGCCGTACCTTACACGTAAAGTAATGAAAACTGTATGGAACTTGAATGAATATTATTATTATACAATATTAATCATTCGCGTATTTTAAGGCAGACTGAAAGCCACAAATTTTTACATCTTTGTCCCGGACGCGAACCCACGCGAGTGACTCATATAAAAGTAAGATGACGATTCGATTGTAGAAATCGATTCGAGTCTAATTTATTTGACATTCCTAATTCAAATGCAGCATTCGTTGATAAACAGTTGGGAGTTGGGAGCCATGCACTGAAACACATGAGCCGATGACGTGCCCAACAATTTCCTTTTATATATGGTACAAGTCGATCCGGCGAACTTCGTACCGCCTAACCTACTACTATGTTGTTTTTGTATTATACTTAAAAACCTTCCTCTTTAATCACTTTATCTATTAAAAAAAAACCCAACAAAATCCGATGCATAGTTTTAAAGATTAAAGTAAGTAAACAAAGGGACAGACGCGGGAAACGACTTTGTTTTATACTATGTATTGATATTGATGATACGTATAACTCCCAATATTTCGTTCCCGCGGAAATTTTCGAATGAAAAGTGCACTTTGTATCCGTCTCGTGGGTCTAGTTCTAATCTAGGAATTTTTAGACATGAATTTAGTAGTTGCGTAAAACACGGTCAGATTAATAGGATGCATTAGGAAAACCGAAGTTTTGTATTTTATTTAGCCTTTTATTGTTTATGGGAATAAGAAAGATTTTTTAATTTTCCTTAAGCGAAATGTTTATGAAGGATGTTTAATCTAAGCTTACCCATAACATTTAGTAATGCATGCGTATAATTTTCCTTCAAAACTCATTACGAAATTCCCCGTAATCATAAATTTCATCGAACTCTTGAACACCATTAAAACTCCCTTATAATAAGAAAAGTAATCGAAACTTTGCGAACAAGTCCTAACTTATTAAACTTATAAAATTATCTCAGCTAACGCATGTTTTTCTCAGTAGATTAGATGTGTTTAATATAGATAGAGCATGATATCAAAGATAATGCCGACTTAGGTGATTCAGTTTCTTTTATATCTAGGATTATAAAAAACTGAAAAAATTGGGATCAAATGAGTATTGAAATTTGGCTTCTCTCGATTTGTCAGTGCTTACTTCCATAGCAGGTTGTATAGAAGATAAAACCAAAATGGTCATATAAGTGTTACAATCCTAACAAGAGGTAGGTACATTCATATTTATTTCGCTAATCGTGATGTCCATAGTCACAATCATATATGATATGCCATAGACAAACCACATTGCCGCATTGCTGTACTAGGCTTATATTTATATTTTTCCAGAGAATAGAGTTAAACAGGTGTTACATAACAATGGTGTAAGTTGTTTATGATCGAAATCACCTTTGTTGCCGCCGAAAGCACCGATTAAATAACGCTGGGTGGTCAGAAAACCCCTCGAAACATGAAAACTCCGAAATCGCCGCCATAACCGTTTACGTTTACGGAAGGTTCTGACAAAACAAAACAAAAGAGGGAGGGTTAACAAATTTCAGTGGCGCATTCCGCGGCTAAATGGCCACTTTAATGCCATTGATCGTCGTTGGTATAACGAGTGGACTCCACACAAATGTCACGGTCGTGGCTCCCTATACCTTTTCAAAACCTTATAAAAAAACCTCCCCGGCTGAACAATTGCAAGACTAGTATTTCTCACTTTAAGTTAAATTAAAAGTGAAAAGCCTAATTAACGCGCCCTTCTGATACGAGTTGTGGAAATTCCTTTCTTTAGTATTTTTAAAGCTTCTACAAACAAGATCGGTGTATTAAATATAACAATACCTGTACATTTTTGCAAAAGTGCGGTCTGTTTCACGACTTCACGACAAAAAATGTGCACGCCAACTACATAAAAAGTCTAATTTAAACTAAGCATCATTAAAGTTTTGCCTTAAGCGATCAGTGGCGGACCCTTGGTCGTAAACAAAAGGTAGCGTGGGGCAGGTCAGGAGAAACTTTAAAGGCGAAGAGCTAAACTAATAAAATATTGCAACCCACACAGGAAAGGTTGCTTCCCGTCTGGGCCTTATTATTTCTTCTTCTTTTTGGCAGCTTCCTTTGATTGAAACTGCTGTAAAAGGGAGGAGCGCATCGACCAGAGGCGTATAGAGTAGCGAGGAATGTGTTTTTAAGTACCAGTGGAATCACTTTATTCACTCGTTGCTAGACGTTTCGATCGTTGAAACAAAAGAGCGAGTCAGTGCAGAGTCGTATGAGGTGGTCAAGCAGCAGGAGAGGAACAGAGATGAGTGGAGGAGGCCATATTGACAACACCGTAGCTCTTAAGAGAGAAGAATAATCTACCTCTAGGTAAATGAAGTGATTGTGGCGAATCACGTCTGGAAAGCATCCAAATATATATGAATATAAAGTGAGTGAAGTTTGTGAGATGCTAAGTGGACCGGTTTTAGAGATCCATTGGAGAGAACACGTCAAAACAGTGCACATCAATATGCTGGAGAGGAAGGAAGATAGTAAATTATAGCGGAACAAAGAGGAACTCCTTTCGTTAATCTTTTTTTTACAGACTCTTTGCTCTAGATAAAAAAGTATTCTACCAAATGTGAAGTTCTTAGAACTATAGTAAACTATAGTAAAAAATAAAAATGCATAAATGCTTAGCATGAATGTTGCGAGTAAAAAATCTTGCAACTCCATTTATTATGATATTACAATTAAGTCACATAAGATAAACATTTGGGTGAAAAATTATATAAGGTTCAACTCCGATGGTCTAAATACTTTTACAACGTCGAATTATCCATTCTGTAATCATCAAAGTTACCACAAATGATTGGTTTGACGACATCGCGCACTTCTGGTGAAAGCAGGGAAGTTGTAAACTTTGAGAGCTCTCCAAAATTTTTTCCTTACCCAAATATAACCTTTAGGGTTAAAGTTTTTAGGGTCTGTTTGCTTCATCTTCGTTTGTCTTTAAAACAGTACTCCTGGCTTCGCACCAAGATTCGGATGTTTTCTTGAATAATTCATAAGTTGTCGTCCATTTTGCCGCTTCTTAACGATAGTGTACTTACAGGAATTATGCAATTTACCTTGTTTTGGAGTTTTTAAGATATCATTTGAGGTTTTGTTTGCGGCTACCGCTTTGGTGATGCTTAACGAGTTTTGATGGCTTTATCAAAATCTCGGGAAGTTAACTTACGCTTTTAAGGGGCTGTATCTTTTCGTGAAAGTAATTATGTTGAGCTGTGAGGGAGGCCTTTGTTTAGCAGTGGACGTCTTTCGGCTGAGATGATGATAAATAGCGCAAATAAACAGGAGCAAAGTGCAAATTTATTTTTCTGCTTTGCGTGCTCATACGCAGCTTATGTGATTTATTACACTCTTTCAACTTTCCATTGTTCTGGTTCAAGGTATGTAAGTATTGACTAACATTTCACTGAGACTTGAGAATCAGCTTAAAACGCTCCGCCTAGAGATTGTTTACCACTGAATTATTGATTGATTGATCAATTTATTGACTGTGTCAGTTCACAGTAATTGAAAAATTTATATTTAGAACAAATTCATACTTGCGTTTAAGTATTCTGTGCTTGCGTGAATTAATAATAAATAAATGATGTAGTTTAGCGTAAAAAAGCGAAACTTGCGTACCTATGAAAACGTCTTCATTTCATATCTTTAGCACCCTAACCTAGCTTACGCAAAATTTATTTTTGTTCTGCGAAATAGGTTAGGCTATTGTTACATTTTGCCGCCTATTTTCTGGTGATATATAGATTCGCGAGAATATCAACAATGTATCAGTCTGGAGGTCGCCGGGCCATGTGGTTTCTTTTGTTTCATAACTTTTTTTTTTTTTTTGCAACGCCCCTTTTATGCTAGAGGGAAATTGGCTTGGATATAATAAAATCACCACAGGGTTTTCAGACGACTTGATGACGGCTGCAGGAGTGCACTGGATGATGATGGTCCTTTAAGACCCAGGCTTTGTAGTGATCTATGGGGGAGGCTAGCTAGGTGATTAGCAGAAAATTTTAAACCTTCTTTGAACTCATTGCACAGGGTTCATAATTAACAGACCATTGCCTTTCACTGTGAAAATAAGAATGAGAAACATTTCGACATGTGACATACATTGCGGGTTTACAGATGAATGTCTTGAATATACATTATGACTAGAGGCTGCCCCGCGGTTTTTCCCGCGCAGATTTCTCATACAACACAAAATTCCCGTTTTTTCCCGTTCCCGTGGGAATTCGGGGAAATCCCTTCTTAGTGCTCACCTTCACTCCCTAAGGAAACTACATGCAAAATTTCAGCTTTCCACGCCCAGTAGTTTCGGCTCTGCGTTGTCTGTCAGTCAGTCAGTCAGTCAGTCAGTCAGTCAGTAAAGGAAGAGTTTTATATATATTGATGATTTTTCTGTAGGTATACCCGCAATGTATACTTACTTTTCACATGTCAAAATGTTTTTCATTGTTATTTTCATTAAGAACGGCAATAGGTCCCCAGTACTTTTTTTATTGCTTCTAAGCGCATCATCGGCATATGCGTTAGGCTAATGCTATAAAAAGCCGCGTGTGAATACCCAACCTATCTCCTCGCATGGGTCTCGTAAAAGGCGACTAAAGAAACACCCTTATTACGGGCAGAAGCATTGAATAACTTGAAGAGTCATACTGCGATCGCCAATCGGCCTTTTTTTTTTTTTAAGGCGGGAAAACTCCGAGTTTCTCGAGCGGAAACGAGTACCCTGCGACCCCGGGAAGAGTCGCAGGGTTATGTGGGGTTCGCACCCACTAAAACCCCGCCGGTGTCCTCCTCGGCTGTTAGCAAGGGGGTCACGGGTGATCTTTCGATCGTTATGTTCAACTCCGCGACATCGCCAATCGGCCTGCCAAGCTATGCTGTGATCGCAGCAATAGCCTTGTCAAAAGACAAAAATGATTTATTCAATAAAGGACACAATTAAGATATTACTCATTGAAAGTCAATTAGACTAATCTAATTGGTATAGATACCTTATTTGGTAAAGTAGCTAATAATATACTGCGAGAGGCGAGGTAGTTCAGGGTGCCCACCCATTGATCAGGCAAACAAATGTTCGACATGGTCGCCTGGAGAGGCCCCCAAACGAGCCCTCTGTCAAATGATTCTACTCCCTTTCGCAATGATTTTACAGCGTAGAGTAGCAGGGGGTAACAAACTTTACAATTCATCTCTCTTATTTTATTATTTTGTGACATTACAATTTGGAGCCAAAAAACATAAATTAATAAAAATAAAAGTTCATTCATGAAATAATGAAAATATCTTGAGTGCAGAGCTAGACTACTTCCATTCCTTGCACAACAACGTTGGTCCTTAGCCCTAAGGACCAACGTTGTGTGAGGCAAACCTATCTCCAACAGTGTTATTTATTATCAAAATGTGACTTTGGACTAACGATTCGCATCGTCTGAAAGCAGAACTAACCCTCCTATCCATGACCTAACACAGATTTACGACGGTAGCGACTCGTTTGCGAACTGAACGCATAAATAACTTTTTCAATTTCGCCTCCTCGAGTTTGCCCACCTTTGTGTTCTGCAGTTTAGTTCTGAAGCAGGAATGTGGTTGGCGAGGATAAATATTAAATACTTTTGTTTGTCGATTTTTAAGATTTATGTTTTTTGAGCGGGAATAGGTTGTGAACTTCTAATCCGCCAATGTTGAAAGCAGTTATGTTTGACATGTAATTTTTTGTTATTTCCGCAGCTGGATGAATTTACTCCGGAAAGAATTCATCGATTACTTAGACTTTCTTACACACGTTATAATAATAATAACACATCACACCTAGTGCCCCTAACTAGGAAGAACCCGTATCTAGAGTTCCCGAATAATACACAGAGACGAACATGCACCCAGACCGGAAACAAACAGCGATATTCATCATATCAATATTAGCCCTGCCCGGGAATCGAACCCAGGTGCACACGCTTACTCCGTCCAAATCACTGCCATCTAAGCCACGGAGCAGTCAAGACATAAGACCCACACCCTTATTCCATAACGCTGAAAAACTGAAGTCTTTCAACTTCAGTCACCTCGTTAAAGGAATTTTATCGGTACGAGAATAAACGAGATTTTATATACCTAAATAGTTGAAACCGCGGGAAAGCCTATGGCGACACTTTACTATTTTCTCGCTAAAAAATAAACATTTATTATTTATTATTTATTTATTTATTTTCTAATCACACTCACACGTATCATTGAAAAGTGAAGCAATAAAAACAACAATATTTACGCAATCCTAAGGGAAGTCTTATTATAAAGTTTCACCTCCGACCTTCTGAATGAATGTGTACCTAGGAAGAAAGTACTAGGACTCGTGCCTCGTGCGTCATCTCTCTACTGGGCCGATCCGCCCACGAGGCGCACTCAGCTTAGGGTTGTGTTGTGTGTGATTGTCATGCGTTAATCCTAACTTTATATTTCATCTATAAGTACCTAGGTATTCGCATTTACCTCTCTGCTCTGTATGTCTGAGTTACGCAACCAAGCCTAAACAACTGAACTGACATAACGTACCTGAAACTTAGGCTTAGTAGGCAAGCTTAGAACATCAAATCGTAGGTACATAAGTAATTTTTGAATTTGAAGGGAAATTGCGCTGGTGAAGCCGTGGGGTGCTGGGGTGTACACTAAAGTAACTAGGAAGCTAGCTGTATCTAGCTGGGTTGCCACAACATATTTTAAAGACAAAAAGACCCAGAACACAGCAATAAACGTTCGTTCATAACAATGTTCGCTCCCACCGTAATCTGAACCCGGACCTAAGAAGTCAGTCAGCATCACTGCCGAAATGCCAACTGAACAGCGGAAGCAATTTTAACTAATGAAAGATTGCTCGCTGCTGCAGATAAACAACTAGTTTTCGTCAGCAGCTATTGTTGTATCCCTCAGTTTATAAGTTTTGTTGTGAGGAATAAAAAATAAATAAAAAAAGTAAATAGTTGGTAGCCCTAGCGTTGTGGGATGGGATGACCCATTGCCTTCCTACCAACCACCCACGCGCTGCCGCCTACAGCACAAAATGGGCATAAAACGTAGTTTTCGCTTATTGGCTGTGTATTTACAGTCGGAAATGAAAATTATCAATATACATATAACTCTTCCGTTACTGACTGACTGACTGACTGACTGACTGACTGACTGACTGACTGACAGACAACGCAGAGCCGAAACTACTGGGCGTAAAAAGCTGAAAATTGGCACGTGGGTTCCTTTGGGGGAGTAGGTGAGCAATAAGAAGGGATTTCCCGAAATTCCCACAGGAACGGGAAAAAACGGGATTTTTGTGATTATGAGAAATACGCGCGGTAAAAACCGCGGGGCAGCCTCTAGTTAAGTATAATATACTTGCGTAAGTACTTTTTTCTCTAAAATAGGTAGCTCTTAAAGACTATACTTACCTTTTTATTGATATTGGTAAATAGGAGAAATGCCTGATGCACTTCCCGTCGCTTCTCCCTACAGCGACGGGGGTTTGTGGGGCTTGCACCCACTAATAGTGATATGCGCATTAGCAACTCTAAGTGTCAAAATTAAACTCAAAATCGTTCTCCACTCCAAATTGATACAAAAAGTTAAGTGCGAACTTCAAGACAGTGAACCCTACGCTTGACAGACTATGAGATGGCTCGGGCAGGATAATTTCCTCGAGATCAACTTGTCCGTGTGCAAGCTCGAGCGAGTAAACTCCAAACCAAACACCTAAGACAGCCTAAAACACCCTCCTGGCCGCCACAGATAAGCGTCACCCGGCCGGTGTCCTTCCCACATAATTATTTGACCACGGAACCCTTTAAAAGTCTTTTCTTCTTCTTCTATATTTATATAAAAATGAATCGTGGTTCGTAAGTCTCGCAAAAACTCGAGAACGGCCGGGCTGATTTAGTTGATTTTGGGTTTGAAGTGTTTGTAGTAGTCCAGGGAAGTTTTAAAATGTGGTAAAATTTTTAAGAATTAATTGTAAGGCGTGATACGAAGTTCGCCGGGACAGCTAGTACGTCATATAACGGACACGCATATTATGTAAGTAAAGACGCATTAAGGTGGTAACTCTGGGTAACGCGAAATTCAAATTCGCGTTGTTTCATAATGTGGGAAACGGTTAAAAATTATTAAAAAGAATACTTTCGTCAGAATAAATAATAAAATGATTATTGAAAATTTAATAAATAAATGCATTTCGCGCCATATCCAGAATTACCATCTCAGTAAAATCTGCCAAACGAACGTTTATTTTATAGTAAACTATCGCGTTATCGAGTGTAGGTCGTAATTAAAATCATACAGTGTAGTGTTTAAAAAGTCTGGCGCGACGACGATTGAGCGACCAAATCTGTTTCCATGACAACGATTTGAGGTTCAAGTTATGAGGAATAGCGAGTTCGAGATTTTAAATTACAAGGGTCTTTGTAATTTTGTCAATTATCACAGATTCAATTGTACTTTAATTTTTTGTACAAAGCCTGCATTGTAGCAACTTTGAAGTCGAACTTTTCGCACACATATCACCTGCAGCCTAAGAACGATAAGTTCACATCGCTCACAAAGTGACAACTGCTAAGCAAAGGTTTTCTCACTTTGACACACGAGTGGTTCCGCGCCTTACAATTAAAATAAATACAAATAAATTATAGCTTATGTGTTATTCTGATGTCTAATCTATAATACTGTGAAGTTTCAATCTAATTCCGATCAGTAGTTTTGTGCGTGAAACCACAAAATATTGTTTCAATGGAAGTATACTAACTTATGTGTGATAATTATCGCTGTAAGCTTTAATCTTGAGCCGCACGCAGCTACGCAACAAATTGACAGAAACCGCTGATAACTCTCAAGGCCGAGCTACTTATCACTCTGCTTTAGGTATTGTTTTAAATAGTCAGAGAGCCTATATACTTTTTTTATATAAAAACATTTGGAAAATCTGTATTTCGACCATTGAAAACTGCAGATATAATTGATTTCCACTTGCTACGATCCTGACACACTTATTTCGCTTCTTCAATTGTCAATCAAATGTCTCTGCCTACCCCGATGGGATACAGGCGTGACGTTATGTATGTATGTATGAAAACTGCAAATTTATATCAATTACACTTTGATGTAATGCATGGCTTAAAAAGTCAGTGTCGTGTTAGTGGTTGTAAAAGGGAACACCTGAAAAGGACGGGTGGCTTCGTCCTTCGCTGAAGTACTTGAAAAGTCATACTGTGATTGTCAACGCCCCGCCAAGCGTGGCGATTATAGCAATTTATAAAATGAAGAACTGAAGGTTCGAATTAAAGTTTAGAATCAACTTCTTTATATCTAGTAGGTAGTCTAGCTCTGCACTTAAGATATTTAATTCATTTTGTCATGTAATTTCATTTTTATTAATCTGTATAGTGTTCATTGTATTGTCACCTAATTGTATTGTAATATCACAAAACAAAAAAAAATGAGAGATAAATTGTAAAGTAGAGTTTGTTACCCCTTTCTTCTCAACGCTGTAAAATCATTGCGAAAGGGAGTAGAATCATTTGACAGAGGAGGGCTCGTTTGGGGGCGTCTTCGGGCAACCATTGTCGTAAGGCAAGGCAAACATTTGTTTCCGCGAGCCAATTGGTGGGCATCCTGAACTACCTCGACTTTCACAGTATAGGATACTTTACCAAATAAGTTATCAATAGCACTAATTGACTTTCAATAAGTGATATCTTGTATCCTATATTAAATAAAGAATTATTTGAATTTGAATTATTTGAATTTAGTACTAAAGTATTTCGTAAAAATTAATCAATCTGCAAAAAGTATTTTACTTCATGATAACGTACGACAGACGCATTGCATTTTAATCAATAAAAAAACTTTATTTGATATAGTACTCGAATATAGCCATTCATTAAGGTCTCGTTCTACCGTCTAATATATTCTAGGTATGTACTATTGAATTCATACTATTTGTTATTTATAATAATGTTCATTCATATGCATGTTGAAGTTTCCTGCAATACACTGTACTGTTACACAAGGTCGCACAAGGCTTATGAACAGCAGTGTGAGTGTTTTGTAAGTGAGATTTTAAGCAATAATTCTATTAATGATTTTCAGTTTTTTTTTGCCCTAAAAGTTAAACATCTATACACTCGTTCCACATTATCGTTGCACTTTGGTTGTACAGTAGCTGTCTATGGTCTCGTGCGGCCTAGATTGTATTACCAAAGAACAAGAGCTATTTTGCAATACAGAAAAACCGGAAGTCTTACGCCGTCCTAGACCCCCAATGTACCAGTAGGGAGTATTTATTTTTATAGCTATAGCAATTCGCCTGTAGTTAACTCAAGCTTTATCTGTGATATCCGCGAATTGTTGAACGTTTTTTTTCCTCCTTCGCAAAACGAGCTCTGTTGCCAACCAAGATAATTGAGATATAGGCATTCTTTATGCAACTCGTTATCCTCATACTGATACTGAAATTTAAATGTATGTGAAATATGTTAAGTGTTAAAATACGCATTTGCGAATAAGTTTAATTACCTTATTCTTAAATAATAACTTCTAGAGGCATTTGTTATTAAGATTGGTAATAATTCGGGAATAACGCATCATATTTACTGAAAGGCCTTGCCAGCACACTCGGATCAACTATGTACTGTCTCTTCGGTGCCCGGAAATCACAGTTACTACATAGCCTAACAAACATACCAAGATCCAAGAAATAAACATTGATATCCATCATGCATATATAACAATGTTCGCCCCCATCGGGAGTAACCCCGGAGCTCTGTAGTGACAGGTCGTAATAACATAATTATAAGGCAGATAAATGCGTAAAAAAGAGCTTTGACTTGACATGTCCATATTCACAAACCCAGGGTTCCGAACCCTTTAGCGAATTAATTTTATATAGATTCTGTAATTTCTGTGCTGATACTCATTCATTTTGTTGCAGATCTACAAAGGCCTAGACATAGTGACAGCGAAGGCTTCTCCCCACGAGAGGTCGCTGGTGCCGCACCACCTGCTCGACATCCTGGAGCCGACTCAGTTCTTCACCGTGGTCGATTTTAGGAACCGGGCTCTTAAGATTGTATCCTTTTCATTGTTATCACTAGAGAGTCATCACCATCATCTCAGCCGAAAAACGTCACCTGCTGGACATGCCGCCTCTACAGCTCATCTTAGAAGGTAGCGCGGCAGGACTTCCGAGGCCCGTTTTCTGCGTTATTGTGACCGTCTCTGACCGCTTTAGAGTTTCTGTGTGCGTTGTGTTTCGGTCTTAGTACGTGGTGGAACGCATAATTCAGTAATTTTAACTCGCAACTCCAACCAAACCATTAGCTGTCTGCGCGCTGTCCATTCTGCTACCGTCATTAAATATACTCCCACAACTTTTACTATGTGGTACTTATCATCATTTCGTTGAGGTTTGCTTTGGTATTTTGTCTCCTAGTCCACATTATTCATCCGGCGACAGTAGTCTTAAAATATACAAAACAGGATTCTGTTCTGATTTAATCTCACCAAAAACAAAAAAGCTTTTACTTTCTACAACAATAAAATCTTGACCTGCCCCAACAAGCGTAGGTAGCGTGACAGTAAAATTTGTCAAAAAAAAGTTTTTATAGGTATCTTCCAGAATGGAATGACTCGCGAGACTCGTAACACTTCCTCGTCAAAGCCTCTAGCCTATTCTAGGTAAGTGGTTTGCTCGTATTTTTTTATTAAATACCTACAATTTTGCATAATCGTAACATGCTTGCCATCTCCACTGGGAAGCAATCGGCCGAATAATAACTCTGGATGGTCTCGAGCAAAGTTTTAGATGAAATCCAGGTATTCTCTCTGTTTTAGATCCTCCCGTGCACGCTTTTCCACGTGTTCTCTTCTTGGGCCTGACGATTTACCATTTCCCGGCTTCAGGTTTCCAATTTGGGGCTTTATAACATATCGTCTTCCAGTGACGTGGCCTAAACACTTCCATTTGTGCTTTTCTATGATGTCAGCTGTGTTTTTGATGTGATCGTTGCCATCAAACAGAATTTGTTTCTTTATAGTCTTTTTATCATAAAATTAAAGATCTTGATAGTTTCAGAAATGTTCATATTGCTTTATCTGTAGCCAACTTTTTGATTTCAAACCAAAAAATGAATGTCTACCTACTATAATATTAGACTTTCTATACGTTATTGTTTCTCTGTTTTAACCTTGCCGCCGCATCCTCTCTAGTAACCGTCATTTTTTGCAAGCGGGTCGTTCAACTTCTAATCGGCTTACTGCTTATACGTGAGGCCTTCGAACAAACGTCATCTTAGGAATAGAGGCCTAAATTGCAGACTCGAACAAAATTTTTCATTGTTCTCAATATATCTGAGTAAATTCTTTTGTTGTAAGTATGTTGTTTTTCAATCTAAGTATAGGAACCTGTAAGGCTATTGGCCATGTTGTCATTCGCTTCTCTTCTCCAAAATAAACCTTTTAATACCCTAACAATAGATCACAGATTGAATCACTAACTGAACAAGGAAAAATTCCAATTATCGTTGGCGGTACGAATTACTACATTGAGTCTATTGTCTACCAAATCCTTGTTGAAAGTATGGACGACCCAGAGTCATTGCTATGTGAAGTGAATAGAAAAAGATCATCAGAAGAAACTAAGGAAGGTTACAGTAAGAGTAAAATACAGAAAACAGATGATAGTGAAGAAAATAGTCAATCAAGCTGCAATGAACGTGGGGAAGACAGTACTGATGGATCATCAAAAGGTACGGTTAAGTATGGCTTTAAATTAATAAAAAACTATATAAAACATTATTGTAGGAGCTTCTCCCGGAGCTATGTAGGTATTTTATGTAGGTATGGTATAACTACAAGCTGAATGAGCTATGCAATTTAACAAATAAGGATATAGCTGAGACTGGGTGAAAAAATAAAATAAAATTGATACTGTATCAATAATCTCCAGCAGACACAATCGTATTGAAGAAGATAAAGACAAAAATTTACCAGATTTTATAATATAATCATGCTTTTAATTTTGAATGCAGATACTGAAATCAAATCTGAAGTGAACAAAGAAATGCTTCAAAAATTCATGGACGATGAAAAGCAATACTCCAATGAAGAGATCCATGATAAACTGAAGGCAGTAGATCCAGTTATGGCTGCGCGACTGCATCCGAACAATCGGCGTAAAGTGTTGCGGTAAGTGTTTTTTCTCTTTTTCTATCTGCTCTTGTCTGGTTTGACTAACATAATCTCATAATCTGCTAAGGAGCGATAAGTTGAGTGAGCGTGGTGAGGTACGTTGTTGACAGGCCTAAAGATGCTAAGCAGCAGTGGAAAGCAGCGCTGTCCAATCCAGCAGACACCATGTTGAGAAGTGCAAAGAGAAACTCGCAAAGCCCTCCAATAAATATATGCTTATACCATAGTAAATGACGGAGAATGTCTAAAGTTTGTAGCGCACATTGGTCCTCAAAAATATTGTAGTATGCTTCCGATTTGACGAGACGATGAAGACATGTTACTTAACTATAGAGGCTGAGATATATTATTATTTTGTAAATAAATACATTTTAGGCACTAAAATTTTGGATCAATTATGCTGTGATAGCATGATTTGGTTACGGTGAGGTTGATTCAGCATAAAGTTTATAATTAAACCTCGTTTGTAAATGCGCTTTATTTGTTTTCGCTTCAGTTTGTTTACAGTCGTAGGAATTTTATAAAAGTCGTCGAACATTCTTCAAAAACCTTCGGATAATTCAATTCTTTTTGCGCAGAAGCCTAGCAAACACCGAGGAAAAGTTTTCTTTCAACATGCCCCACTCAATTTGCGTACTAATATTTTCTTCTTTTGAAATGCCAACGATAATTGTTATAAAATATTTTTTGAGAAAATACACTAGTTATTTTTGTTTATGATGAACTAGTCGACCCGGCGAACTTCGTACCGCCCAACCTATTACTGTCTTGCATGTAAGTATTATACTTATAAACCTTCCTCTTGAATCAATCTATCTATTTTAAAAAAACCGTATCAAAATCCTTTGCATATTTTTAAAGATATAAGCATACATAGGGACAGACGCGGGAAGCGACTTTGTTTTATACTATGTATTGATGTCTCTCTCTGCCGATTTTTTTTCACTTAATTTTCATCGTTCGTCGTGCTTCTTTCTTACCTAATGCAGGTAAACAGATGTATTTACAAATTTGTATCTTATATCTCATTTTAAAAAATGCGAAATAGAAATTAAAATTAAAAAAACACAACACCCGTTTATACCCTGCAGTACTGAGTCGAAAAATAGGACTGAGGTAACCCCTGTCTGTCGTAAGAGGCGACTAAGAGAGGACCCCGGAGTCGTTGGGTGCACGAGGCGGGGGCCTTGTGCATCCGTATACCAGCCCCGAGAAGAGCGACGGAACGCGGGTGTCCCGTTTCCGTCGTTGAGCGTTGGACCACAGATTACTAAATAGTGTTGGACAAGCAAACCACGCTCCGGGACGACGACCACCTGCTGGTGGTAAGGTAAAAATAAAGGTACCTAAAAATGCGAAATAGAAATTAAAATAATAAAAAAAACACACAATACCCCTTTATTTGAGCAATGGTTACTGGACTTATCGTATGATGCTACGGAAAATATTCTTATTATTCCTGAGTAATATGTGTTTTTAAATATAACAACTAAATATAATTTATATATTAAAAACTACCTTACTATTTTTACGCTTTTGATAGCATACACAACTCACCACATACACACACACACTACTCTACTTTTCTTTATTTAATTTTCTTTTTCTTTGTTAAATTGATTAAAAACATGATAAAGTTTTCAAATATATACTTACGTGTCCTCTAGTATCATGCTTATTTACATTTTATTATTTATTTTTACTATTTTAATTTTTATATTATTTTTTATACTTACTTTTTACTTATTTTTATTTTATTTTTTATACATACTTTTTATTTTATTTTATTTTTATTTTTCATTTTAATTTCAGTTTATAAGTAATGTACTTACAGTACCCATTTTAAAGATCTTCTAAGATACAGGTCTAGGCCTAGTTTAGGAGATCATACCACAAAAATATGCATGTACATACTACAACGATCTTACTGATAACTATTTATTAATGTAACAATGTACTTTTTAAGCAATAAAAAAAAAAAAAAAAAAAAAAAAAAAAAAAAAAAAAAAAAAAAATTTACGTAAGACTAAAAGCGAATCAACAACCTCACGCCTCACGTTTTCAGACGGGAAAAACAAATGACTTACATAAAAACATTTCATTCATCCCTTACGGCAAATTCGCGTTTTATTTTCTTTAAATTACATTGAGTAAGTTTGTGTTGTTATCTAAATTAATTTTATTCTTCTATGTTTAGTGACTCCCATTATCGAGATCATAATCGTTGACAATAATGGTTGGTATTTCTTCTTAATTGTATTTAAATTAAACAATCCACGGTTCATTTTTGTCTAATAAGTGCGCATTGTTTTTGACGAGTTTGTCATACGGACAAGTTAGGTTTACTAATTAGAAACGACGTTAGGTCTCGTAGTAGTGTAGCATGGATGAATGGATAGTTACTATTGTTGTAATTTGCCATTAACGAAGCATTGATAGTATTGGTGGTCATAGTAGGTATTGTTATTATACTTTGTATATTTTAACTTGGTTTTGCATTTTAACTGGTTTGAAAGAGGATGTAGTGACCAAGATTGAAAAAGGTATGCTTCGGTGATTTGGTCACTTAGAGCGGATCGATAACAGAAGATTTGCGAAAGACATATACAGAGCGGATGCGGAAGGCACGGTTGGAAGAGGTAGGCCACGGAGAACGTTCACCGACCAAATTGGTGACGTTCTGAGGAAAGGCCGCGTGAAGAGTTCACGAAACCGACGTGCGTGTATGAAAAGGCTTATTATGACTGTAGAAGAAGCGAAAGAAGTGTGTCAGGATCGTAGCAAGTCAAATCAATTGTCTCTGCCTAACCCAATGGGATACAGGCGTGACGTTTTGTAAGTTTATATGTGTGTATTTTTTCTTATTCTTCTTCTTCTTATCCTTTTATCCCTAATCAGGGACATAAGGCTCGAATTAAAGCTTTTCCAGCTCGACCGGTCTTGCGCCTGCTGCTCCAGTTCATCCCAGTTTAGGTCGAGGGAGGCGGCTTCCTGGTCCACTGTGCGGCGCCAGGTTTGGTTCAGGCGTCCTCTGCGACGTCTTCTACTTGGGTTCCATCTGAGAGCAGCTTTGGGGAGGTATTTCTTCGTGTATTTTAACTTGCTTGATCATCATTCATTATCATCTCTTGTCGGGTTTAATTTCTGCTAAATATATACAAATGAATCGTTAAAAAAAGGTTTTCTTCGTGTATTTTAACTTGCTTGATCATCATTCATTATCATCTCTGCCGATTGAAGTCTACGTTTGGAAATAGGTCTCGCCCACAGATCGACATAAAGGCAAGCATCGTGGGAAGGTTTTACCATTATCGCCAGGTGGGTTGGCCATCGGAATATGGCTCTTCAAATTTTTCAGCGAAGGACGCTGCTGCCCGTCCTTTGGATTTTCACTTAGTCGCCTTTTTCGACACCTATTGAGAAGATGGGGTAGTGGTGCTGGCGCTAAAGTATCACTAACGATCTCATAACATAATGTTAGTTGAGAAAGATTCTTCTTCTTCTTTAAACTTGTCGGTGGAGCCTCCTCCATTCCTCCCTTTTCCCCGCCAGCTGATTGACTTCTTTATACGACCCGACACCTATCCTTTACTTTAGTTGGTAAAAGTAGTTTAATCTCGGTCGTCCCTTTTCTCTTTGAGAAAGATCGTAGGTAAGAATTATAACTTCCAAAGATTTATGATAATAAAAGCCGTAACAATGTTTAAAATGTTTCCCCAAAATTTTCCACAGCTGCCAAGAATCGCTTTTATCAACTGAAGCAACAATTTTATTTTAATATCAGGGCCAATAAAAATGTCAAAGATCTCCCGGCGGCCGCTTCCTAGAGATGTTCCTTAGTGTAGTGATGTTCTGACCTAAAAACATGTCTGTAGAACTACAGAAAGCATTCTTTAAAAAAAAAACAATGCGAGACTTTGTTTAATGTCGGATCTTTTTTTATTGTTACCAAAAAAACTGACAGATTAATTTACTTATTTCGAAAAAAACAGGACAAGAATATAAAAAAAAAGTAAAAAAGAGTGTAAAAGTGGGCTGAAATTACCGAATAGTGGCTCTATGAGTGGATAAAGGATTAAAATGGCGCTTACAAGGGCGAGAAGGAAGGAGAGAAGAGACGATTCCAGTGGAGGAGGCTACATTACATAGACAGGAGCGGGACTCTTTAATAAAATAACAAGACAACTTATACCGATGTGTATTCAGAGCTTAAACTGACATGTATTCGGAATAAACCTACAGATTTCGGAAGACACAGCGATCACAGCGCGGCACAAAGTACTGATAACATTCCTGACCCGACGGTTTGGGCCACGTTTGGGCCTTGACGACTTCCTGTAACAGCCAGTCTCTGATACCATTGTTGTGCTAGGGTGACGGTTCGTGTGGTTGCGAAATATGCTAGATTTCAGGGGGGTCACTTATTGAATTAAAATAGACTATTCACGTGCACGGCCTTGAAAAAATACTTAGAGACGTATTTTTCAAAAAGTAATGGCACGATCTCCCAATTAAAATTTGTAGATGTGAAGTGGCTCCAACTCAGCATGATTGCAAGGAAAGCGATGTAAATATTTATAGAATGTAGATGGACTCGATTTAGAAATATTGAGTTTAGTTAGCTGAACCGAACAAAATCCAGACAAATTCTTAACTTCGTCTTTAACAATAGCTTTATGTAAAGCAATATTTGTATGCGAAGGGCTTATTTCTATTAAACTTTGTATTTGTGTTACCGGTAAAATCCTTTGTGTTGAATAGTTTCGTCCAAACCGAAGGTTAAGGGCCAGTTTGGAATATTTACAATAGTAGGTCGCTGTGCCGCTTAGCACTTGTCGACTTACGTAAATAATGTCGGGCCCAGTGGCAAGCTTCTGAGAGATGCTACATTTTTATATCTGTTCTTCTATACCAATATTATAAAGAGAAAAGATTTGTTTGTTTGTAACGAATAGGCTCCGGAAATACTGAACCGATTTAAAAAATTCTTTCACTGGTAGGAAGCTACACTATCCCCGAGTGTCATAGGCTATATAAGATTTTCAAAAAAATTAGGGATCCTTATTTAAACTCAAATAATGTAACCCAAGGTGCAATATTTTTTCCATTGTTTACATATTTTGATAGGTGGTTTGTTGTTGTTGTTTGTACTTTTATTCGCCCATTCTGGGCAGTCAAAATAACATAGTCTATAGAACCAAGTCTTTTGTAGTATCTTATATTTTATAGCGTAACGAAGTAAGCCGGGACAGCTCGTATACAATAATTTTAATTAGGTTGAACAGTAGCAGTATCTGTGTTACGTTTAAACCTATACCTAGCAGATTACATCGAAGCTTAAACCAGTATGAAAACTAATCGGCATTACTTTAGAAAAATGTTATACCGGGGCTAAATCGATAGACTAGGTTCAAATTCTTCGTATTCGTGCACTTAACCCAATCCAACGATTTAAAACAGGTTTTATATTTTTCTTGACAAGGCCGTATGAGGTACGCGAGTCGTCTGTGCCATGGAAAATCTAAGGTACACATAAACACCTCAATAATAATTACAATATGGCTGAGCACGCACAATAATCTAACACATAGCTTTGTATAGAAGAGCACTTTAGCGCGATTTTCAGCCGACTGATTTGCGATACCGATAGTATGCGGTTTGGAGTTTTCAATCCATTAAAAACCGCCGCGTTGAAACGCAGTGCGTGCTAAGCCTATGAACTTGAAGTGCCGAATTCGCGGCATTGCTAAGAAACGTACCCAACAAGCTAGTTCAAGGGTAACTAGGCTATTCTTTGTTAATTTATGAACGTACTTACACCTGTGCATATGTTAATAAAATATTTCGTCAATTTGACAACGTTAATGGATAGTACCTTGGTAATGATTTTTTTTTACGGAATACGAATCGAATTGTATTTAATTAGAAACTAACCATTTGGAATTTAATTGATTTTATTTTTAAATGTTTCGTCACAATAATTTACATAACGTAGATACCTGAATTAATAAAATAGTTAACCGATTGTTACCTAATAACCGATTTTGAGCGACCATGTTCTTTATTCAAGCATCTTTCAATATTTCATGTAGACCAACATACTATTGTTTTATTTATGTATCTTACCTAAGTTTGTATAAACTCTACACACTGCTTTTACTAAGTATGCATTTTTCTTAAAATCTTGCACAGAGTTTTTGTATGTAAGTATACTTCATCAATATACATATATGTAGTATAAAACACTTTAATCTTTTAACCTATGCAACGGATTTTAATGCGATTTTTTAATAGATAGACTAAATCTTACAAGAAAGGTTTATATGTTTAGAGCATGCCAGTTCGACTAGTAGTTAAAATAATTTAAAATGTCAAAAGTTTTAAAATCGGACAACTTCAACTTAATTTATTCCTATAGATAATCTTCAGTACTCAGCATATAAATCATGAAATTAATGTGATGACATTGATATTAATTGGCCCTTTTTTACTATTACACGTTACAAAACACAGAACATTGATTTTATCGTTTTAAATAAATTGGTTTCGGGTAAAGATTAAACGTTGATTTCGATATTAATAACTTGTAAGTAGGTTACATAATAAAGAAAACTTATATTATTCTGTTCTTGTAGTTTCATAACTGATTTCCTTAGGCCCTGCTCACATCTAGCAAGGCACGGCGAAGATTCTGAAGTGATAAGAATTTAGACTGGTCTCTGATTTCTCTATCTATGGCACAGGTTTAGGCACAACTTTACTAACAACCTGTGAAGTTTCATAACATTTCGATCAGCAGTTATAGCGTTAAAGTGCAAGAATCACCCTAACACTAAATGGGGATCTAGCTAGTGTATTTTTAGGCACATTGTACACTATGGTTATTATTGTATTATAATATGTATGTACCCCAGATGTACATTGTTTTTATAAAATTTTTGCGCACTTGTGGCACGCTTGTGAGAAACTCTGGCACTAGCTGAAAATTTAGCGCTGATGGTACTAACCACCAGCACATGCTGAGCTAGTACCATTTTGCAACTGCAGCGACACTCCACGGCATTGCACCACCGAGACACTGTATTTTAATTTTTTGTTTTATTTTATTATTTCTTTGTTTTGTTTTTTTTTCTTTGTGTGTTTTTAATTTTTTTTATTGTGTCGAACACGTTTATTTACAAGCCACAATTGTAAATAAACGTGTTTTCTTTCTTTCTTTCTTTCTATCTATGTATTTTACTTTACACAGTTGTAAAAAATCTAAAACACAACGTAACTTCTAAACATCAATGTCATCAAAATAAATTTTATATAAATCATCTGAGCCAAGATATATCCACTGCTGCGTACAGTGGCGGTCTAAGACAGCGTAACAGATTTGTCTATTAACTCGTGCGCCCTAGACTGTATTGCCAAAGAACAAGAGCTATTTTGCAATACAGAAAAACCGGAAGTGTTACGCCGTTCTAGTCCGCCACTGTGTATAGGCATTCCCTACTGATAGCTATAAAATTACCAGTTTGTTTGTGTGACTAGGTCGTCTGTCTACAGTGTCTTGGTCCTGCGTCTTCCGAATTAAATCAACCTAAGTATTATCTTCATTACCTACCACAATGGAATCTGTATTAAGTAATTTTATACCTCTTTTTGCCCTTTTACTGTTTAGATAATTTAAGAGCGACCTCGATATTGAAATCAAAGATTCATCATAAAGTAATAAGTGTAATCAGTAACCAGTAACGCTTTTGAAGATAAAAAAAAAAGACAAAATAATTGCCAATTAGTAACAAATCATAACTTAGCTAAAGATTTTTTTTTAAACTTTGAATTGGTACTAGAGCAAAAGGTTCCGTGTTTTATAAAAGCCGTAAGTGAATTTGATTTTTAGCTTGTTTCATGAACCATAGACCCTTTATTATAGTTTTCGTGGCGGAAACTTTCGGGACTAAGTCTTTGCATGATATATGACTTTTATTTTCATTTTTGTTACTTATTTAAGGCCGATGGACCCCTTATTCACCCCCCATACGCATTGCCACCCCCTGTAGCTGGGGTTGTATTGCTTTTAACCTTGCACTTTTATCTCGAAGGACGTTACTTGGCAGGATTGCTGTATAGCTTAATCTAAGCAGATTTAGCCCGGTTGACACGAGGACCCCCCCACCTCCACTGGTAAGCACTGGTGCAGTCTCCCGCACCTGCCGCGTTGTCTTCAGGGCTCAATTTCTGTCCACATGTAGCTACTAAGGTCAAGTTTGGTATCGTTTTCGTATAATTTGGGTATGAGGAATTCATTTCTGGAACAATATTTATTGCGTTTCGGTACAATAAAAAGAAATACTTAAACAAGAAAAGTTGTATTTAATAATTTTCTGGGTTAGTTGTTGTATTTAGTGTACGCACTTTGTGTATGCGTTTTACAATATAAGGGCGCAGTTACAAAGTCTTCGCGACATTTTGCGGTCCTATTGGTAAGAATACGGTTAGCGTACTATAATTTTATCCTAATTTGATATTTTGAACACCTGCATTTTAATAAATTTATTCAACAGTCAATAAATGTTTCTTTCTCTTGTCTTATATTTATTCAAGATAAAACAGTCGTAACTCGTAATAATCCGGCAATCTTATCATTCTGCTTGAATGAGGAAGTCATTTCGCCGAATAAAACTTTTCTATATCATTATGACTCACTGCCAACTGCCGAGTGCTGGCCAGAAATACATTGTTTCCTTTGGCTTTGATATTCTATTCTTAATATTCTTATTGTATCGACTTTATGTTAAATGTGACTTTTTTGTTGCTAAGTGTCTTATTTTAAAGCGGTGTTCTTTTAAACTAGTGATTAATATAATTATTTTTCTCATATTAATAATAATAATAACACATCACAATCAGAGCCCCTAACTAGGAAGAACCTGTATCTAGGGCGCCCGAAACACACACAGAGACGAACATCACACCCAGACCGGAAACAAACATCGATATGCATCATATCAATATTCGCCCCGCCCAGGAATCAAACCCGGGTGCTCACGCTTACTCAGTCCACATCACTGCCAACTGAGCTACGGAGCAGTCAAAAGCTGAAGCTTAGTTTAGATAGATAACTTTTTTTCATGACAACAATTTGCAGCAACTATTGCTTTAAGGCAGTGTGCTTCCTATCTTTCTAGGTTCTTGTAACCATGTCAATAAAAAAGTCTTTGCTTAAAATATTTAAAAAAATGATCATCTTATGTAACATGGATTACATAGGTAACTTGGTTACATCAACATCATCATCAATTCAGCCGAAAGAGGTGCACTGCTGGACATAGGCCTCCCCCACAGAACGCTACAGCGACCGGTCTTAAGCGGCTGTTATCCAGTGTATTTCATGAGGTCGTCTGACAACCTTATAGGGTTCCTACTCTGCTAACTTCCGGTTTGTGGTCGCCACTCGAGAACTTTTCGGCCCCAGCGACCAACTTGGTTACAATTTTCTGCAATAAAATAAAATCCAATTAAAATTCTAATATTCGCTTCTTTTATGGAATTTCTAAAATTTTAAGCATGTCCCTTGAACTCAGTTTAGTAAAGCAACCAACTCCATCTGTTGGATCATACATAGCAGCAATGTGTACATAATCTGTTACGTGTGTACGGCATATGTGTACAGAAGACATCCAGTATGTCGGCATACCAAAAAAGGTTTCCGCAATAAACTGCCAGTTAAAATTGGAATCGGTGCCTGAAGGCCGCGTGACACCATGACATAAAACCAAGGACCGGCGTCCTTTGACCTGACCCCTCCCCTTTGACTAATACAAGAGCGGGAATAGGCGAATGTACGACGTAGTTCCCCAGAGACCTTGGTAAATTGGTCGGTCTAGACCTGACCATTCGTAAAGATCTCTTTCCCCTCCCGCGTCTGTACTAGTTGGCGGTGTCGGCGGGGTATCGAGTGGGTGGGCACGGGTCTATGAGGCTGGTTAATGTATAGCCAAATCTATTTCCGCGGTGCGTCGACCGAACTCAAGGATTTCGTACGTATCATAACGTGACCTTCGCTTGGCTGGCCGCCCCGCTGTGTGCCCACGAATTGGTGTTGGGCGTTTTTTTTTTCTAATTAGGTATATTTAGTGAATTAGAGTTGGTGCGCGTTCAGCCTATTGTTTGACGAAATAATTGGGTGAATTGGGTTCGTTCGCGTTGTTTTTGTGGTGATAATTGTGTCACTGTTACACGTTTGTTGTGACTCTTTCTTTCTTTTTAACTCTGTAGGCGAAAACGATCAGCCATTTTGTTTTTGTTTTTTAAAAGTATTTTTAAAGATAACGGCAAATCGTACGCGGAAATAAATAATATCTCAAAAATAAACAACATTTAACTTTATCTTTCACACGGATATACCTATTCGCCATCAAGACGCCTCATGTTTTTTTTTCTGATATATAATGTTCGCAGCACGTATGTTAGGTACTTATTATGCATTTTTTTAATCCGATAACGACAACGTAGTTTTATAGATTACGGCTATCGAAACGCCTATCGATCACGGTCATCCATTTTTGATAAACCCCTTACAAAATGGTACCCGACCGAAATGAAAATTTAAAATTTCGCAATGCAACAATGCGAAAGTAGGGTGCTTTTTAAATCGGTCACGTTAGGCAACACAACACAACATGGCGCCGATGGTGTTGCCATGTCGTATCCAAGATGGTTGCTAGGCGGAAGCGTATGGAGCTATAAACGCGCTATGGTCGTTCTTTATTTAACAAAGTTTAAAATTTTTTTAAGAACTGCGTGCGCTCGTTCTTTGTCTTTTTTAGTAGGAGCTTAGCTTTTGTTGTTATTTATTTTGTTTTTTTTTTGTAATTTGTGTTTGCTAGTAGCCAGACAAACACCAGCTCTATGAAATTTTATTTATTAATCATTTACCTTTCTTAAAATACTTTCCGCAAGCCTTCCGTCCCAATATATTTTTAACCCTTAGAATACAACTAATTTCAATACTTAATCTACGTATAAGTGCGGCCCGTTTCTACAGCCATTCAGCCATTACTACCTCTCTGAGACACTTGTCTCTTTGTGTGAGGGCACCAAGGTATTTCTTGTTGGTACATCGAAGTGACCTCAATAAGAGACCTCTTTACCCATCGTCCTTTGTGTCGTGCGACCTTGTAGCCTATATCATTCTTACTGTTTTTATTTGGATGATAATTCGGCATTCCTGACTATTGTTCGTTCATATCGAATTTATTAAACTTTTTACGTTGTTTTTTTTTTATGAACTTGCAGAGCATACTGGCCTTTTTAAATTTAGGGTTTTTTTTATGAATTAATTATTTCCTGTGGAGGGGTTTAATCGATAAATGAAACCACTTTCAAACATTCAATTGTAATTAATAGTTATCCTTAGTATTAGTTAAAATTTAAGTGGCAATGGCAATGGGCAAAGCCTTGGCAAGGCACATAGCTTGAAGAACAGATTAGTCTATAAAGGCCGAAATATTATCGAGTGACGACCGCGTACCGGAAGAACATTCGGAGCATGGTAATCCTCCACAAGGTGGTCACACGACGAGGTGAATATTGTGGGAGTACATTGGATGAGAGTCACTGGCGATCTGTAGAGGATTCCTGTCCAGGAGTGGATCTGTTTTGGCTCAAAATATGATATAGGTAGCATTAAACTAAAATTTAAGTAAGTTGATAAACATGACAGTATTTGCTGTGACAACAAACTACACAAACCACGAACAACCGGCCCTAAATTTATTTAAATTTTCGCACGTCAATTTAATTCGCTATTATATTCAGCACATCCGTCCTATTAGTCCTTCAAGGTTTCGCCTTGGCTGGTAATCTAAACATTGCGAAATTTTATCGCCGACGCTGTCTGAGCGTTGAGCAATAAAGAAATCCGTCTGATGTTACTTGGCTCTTTAAAAATGTATTATGCTCGTGTCACGTCGCATGATATTGTACAAATATCCCTCATCAGCTCCAATTGCATCTTAACAAACCCAAAACATGCCTAAAACAAACACTGCGTTTCATTCAATCAATAACATTCTCAATAAATCATCTATATGAATTGTTCAGTGCTCCTAGTTTTTTCTTCTTTAAAAAATCTCAACAACAATATCTTATTCCTGCCAGCCAGTATCGCCTATGCCTTAACTAGAAGTACCTGACGACTGCTGCTGACCTACAAACCGATCACAAAGGGCCGTATGTAAATTCGCTCGGAGCCCTGAACGACCGCGTCCCCAGCCTGTGACGTGGTCGGTGACCAATCAGGAACTATCTTCAATTGTCAGTGCGTTGACGTGGGTCCATTCTGTATCGAGTCTATTATATTGCTTCTAAGTTTGATTTGATTATATCAATTTCAATAGTTTTTATCTAAGATCCATTTATTCCTCCATCATCAAACCTATACACCATCATCATAAAGGAAAATTGTTCACTAACATAGACTGCTCCGTAGCTCAGTTGGCAGTTAAGTGGACTGGGATGCGTGTGTGTGTACCTGGATTCGATTCCCGGAGCGAACATTGTTATGATGAATATCGGTGTTTGTTTCCGGTCTGGGTGTAATGTTCGTCTTATTATATGTTTCAGGCACCCTAGATGCAGGTTCTTCCTAGTCAGAGGCTCTGAGTGTGATGTGTAATTATTATTATTATAGGCCTCCCTTTCAGGTCAATCAAATTAGGGTGGTTTGCCATAATCGCTATTCATCGTCATATTCAGATCATTCAGATTTCAAGAGTTTTCAGTAAGTATAATATGCTGAAGTAATTTGCATTTATTGTGTTTTTTTTTATATTATTAAGTAATAGGAGAATAACCCTTACCGTCCTAGTTTATTGTATGATTAATCGTCATACCCTGTTATATACAAAGTCTGATCGATTGCAGATACACTATTATAGGACTACGAGTTTCGTCTCTATACATATATAAGCACTATATACCCTAACACATAACACACCTCTATTATTATTACTAAATAAATACAGATAAGACTACAATAATTGTCATTTTATACTTTTACTAGTCGACCCGGCGAACTTCGTACCGCCCAACCTATGACTATTTTGTGCATTTATTATACTTTTAAACCTTCCTCTTGAATCACTCTATCTACTAAAAAAAGCATCAAAATACGCAACGAAAACGCTTATTATTTTATTATTTGGACATTATTTTATACTATGTATTGATTCATGAAACGAGAAATTCAATATTTTAAATTCAAAATTCAAAATAATTTATTAATTCACAATATCATGCATAACAATATCAATCCGACTTGACTCTATATCTGTAAAAAAAAAAACATGTATTTTGAGTGGGCCGCATTTGCAAGTGCACACAAATAATGGTCTACTCTACATGCTAAACAAATAATACCCATGGCTATTAGGCCAACGTCTATAGTAATTTTTTTCTGAACTAAAAACATCGTTTAAAATTTCCTTTCCTTATTTTTTTTTGACCCAAATCATTACTTAGGCACATAATGCTAATCTAACACAATTTGCTCGTTAAGAAAACATTTAAATAATATTTAAGGCAAAACTTTTGTAATCTCCATAACATAAACACATTGCCACCTAATTAAGGCACATTTTTTTATAAAAGCTTCAATTATTTCCTTGGCCTTATCGATCGTCACGCACTCAAGTTTTTTGAGTTATATTCTACCTATAATTCATAGTTTTTTTATATTTTAACGAATAGTTTCCGTAAAATTTTAGTTGAACATAGGTTTTCCTTAATTAGTTTATTTCTCATAAAAAACTTATCGACCAACTCCGTGCAATCTATGGTCTGTTTCATTATATTTCCACAAACATTAATATAGAAGAAGGAAATCTTTATAGAAAACTAGCTGTCTCGGCGAACTTCGTATCGCGCCTTACATTTTATATGAAAAACTTAAATTGAGGTTTTCACTAACTTATCTCTAATTTTTGATATTTTCTCACCTTTTAAACCTTCCCTGGACTATTACAAACATTTTAAGACCAAAATCAGCTAAATCGGACCGACCGGTTGTCGAGTTTTAGCGAGACTAACGAATCACGATTCATTTTTATATAAGTATATTATTAAATAGAAAATTTAAGGGGAAACTTGCTAGACGGCGACTTAATTCTGGAATTGGTGCTAGAAAATTTAAAATTTCGGAGTTATCGAGTTTAGAGTAACGTCAGTGAAATTAATAAACCACAAAACCCAGACAAAATTCGGTAAGCCTGTCTATATAAACAAAACACTAAAAGCCTTTTTGCGTCTCTTTGCAAAATAAATGAAAAACAATTTAGACTCTCGAATGAGGACTCAATGAGCACGTAAGTAGGTACATAACTATGTACTAGTATAGGTATATCATTAGTTTTTCATTCATACAAGTGTTTGTACTTAGTTTAAACTGTGTAGGATACATTGAACTCAAATTACTGCACGTGGCGTTTTTTAGTTTTAATAATTGGGTCTTGTTTTATTCAAATAAAAAAGAATTTTCCGGTTTTGGTTCCGTATAATAATAATAATAACACATCACACTCAGAGCCCCTAACTAGGAAGAACAACAACTAAATCTTTCTATTAAAAGAAACCTCATTAAAATCCGTTGCATAGTTTTAAACATATAAGCATACATAGGGGCAGACGCAGGAAGTGACTTTGTTTTATAGTATGTTTTGATATTGATGCTTTACCTGCGGCTCCGGCCTGCTGTATTTCAATAACTGCTAATTTAATAAGTAAATAATTGCATTTCAGCGCCATATTATAGGAATATCACAGGAACAGTAAAGTTTCGGTACATACAGTATTCTACTTGCGAACGAAACATTGATTTAAACTTTGATTAAAAAAAAAAAAACATACAAAGGCAAAGTGACAATTCGTTTTATTGTGTGGTTTAATAAATTTGGTGACGGAACCCTAAACCGTTCATGAAATTCGCAGAGGTTTTCGTTTTCCGGAACGCTGCGCAAGCTTTGCAAATGTGCGATAATCTTTCATTTATTCGCAGTCTTAATTAACGAGATTGTATATTATAATTTGGGTTTCTTTTAAATAATTTAAAACTATTACGCGACGTGTGTACCCTTAACCGGGTTAAATGCGATGGTATCTGTATATGGCATCTCGTTTTTTAATCTTATTTATTGTATTAATTAGGGAGTGTTTAAAATTTGGGTATGCCGCATTTAAAAGTGTATTAATTTAAGTACACTATTTAACTCAAGTTCTTTTGTTATTAAGAGTCCTTTTACACGAATAGTGGCGCCTCTCTAGAAGAAAAATCATATCTTCTAAAATAAGGCTTTTTATCAAAAAAGAGAAGCCTAGTGCATTAGATCTTGATCCCTAGTATATTGTAAGTATTTCAAATAATATCTAGGTTTAGACTGTTTTAAGTATGACTGTATGTTGCTAAGAGTAAAATTATGCAGATGTGGTGCCGTATCCGTACCGCGTCGTTTCCAGTGTGTGCAGCCACTTAGAATCGATTAAGTAGCCCTTTTACATCGATTCTAGCGACAATCACGAAAAAAAATATAAAAAAATTATGATCTTGCGTGACGCTAGATATGTAATCTTTCTTCGTTGGTATTTTAGGGCACTCACACACCAAACATAACAATGTTCGCCCTCGCCGGAAATCGAACGCGGACCATCAAAGTCTAGTAAATCAATGTTTTAGTGCCTCAGCGCATGGATTTTTTTTTTCGGCGGGGAAACTCCTAACGAGTACCCCGGGCGGAGTCGCAGGGTTATGTGGGGTTCGCACCCACTAAAACCCCGCCGGTGTCCATCTCGGCTGTTGGCAAGGGGGTCACGGGTGATCTTTCGATCGTTGTGTTCAACTCCGCGACGCGCATGGTTGAGCCTGCAAGTGTGTACTTATTACTTACCTAGTAGTTAACCGTTTCAAATATTTATGTTAACAAAATATCCGTGTTACAAAACTAGGTAGGTTTCTAAGGGCTTTGACGGACTAAGACTAATTTGAACACTGTATCATGTAAATACAGCACTAAGTGAGACGAATTGCGTAGGGCAAGGAAAAGAAAGAGGGCCCCGATTCTTCAACATACATATTTTTTTTATTTTTGTTAGCCTCTTTTGTGCCCCGATTTCGGTCAAAGGCCCGCCTTCTGTAATGGCTTACATGGCATATATGGAAATGAACTGAAGATGAATAAAATAATAAAAAAAAACTCTCAAGTTACAAAATAATTAAAAGGTGATCCTGCACGTCTGTATCGCAGAGGCTGTAGATTCTTTTATTTAATGTTATGCTGTCTGTAAGGCATTGTCCGCACTGCAAATTTTCACAGCGCGGATTCTTTCTGTAACACATTGATTTACATGAGTTTCTGCATGGCGATAAAAAATTCACGTAAAAATTGGGAGTATTTTCCCGAATATAAATCTCGCCGCGAAAATTCCTCGTATTTGGTTAAAACCTGTTTTGTACCATGTACCATAGGAATCGAAGATAGAGGCCTGTATAAAAAATATTTTCCTCTCACTAGCTTTACCATATAAGTAGAATTGGCCCCCAGAACAATGCCTTTTCTCTAATGGAGGTAGGGTGATGACACGTACTATTTCGGACCTTCTAACTAAACTAACATTATTCTATTATTTGTGGACACGCTTACCAATGATTTAAAAGTAAACATTTAGAAACGGGATGTCACATTCTTTTTTTTTAAGGGATTTGCATATTCTCTGTTGTCTGTACTTTCTTAAATACTTTTTAACTGTTACCATCTGGAACTATTCAAAATCGTGAGATTGTTATTTATTACCTACTGTTTTCTTTTTTCGTAACGATTTACGTGTTTTCTCTATATTAACTTGCGTACAAGTTTTTTTAGTCGTTAACGGTCTATGAACTTCCTCGATTTCGAACGAAACTCGGCGATTTTGGGGTCACACACATAGCAAAATGCTGACGCAGCAGTACACTTTGCAACAGTGGCATAAAATTACGCGTGTTTATTTTTTGTCTTTTGTTTGTTGGTCATTATTTAATTGTGTGTCACTCTTTTGTAATAAACGCTTTCGCACAAGCGTTTAACGATTCACAAAGATACAGTAGATTTTAAGTAGCTTTACTGGTACTTTAATGTATGTCAGACTAGGTTTGAATCACGAAAAAATTTAACATTAGCCCTTAAAAGTTTTTGTTTTTGATACAAACTTTATTAATACTTACAGCCAAAATGATCAACAGTCTACCAATACAAATTAAAGTGCGGCAGTTTTCATAAACCGAATCTGTGTGCCGGCAAAAATTGCTAGCAATTTAATTTTATTGGTTCTAAATACAGTTTTAATACACAGTTAATCGAATGGGCACTCCATGCCGCCAGTCGCCCGTACAATGATCAAGTTATACAGGGTGTTGTATTTATAAACTCAAAATGTTGTCTAGAATTGAGTTAAAGTAAAACAATAATATTAATGTTTAGGTAGAGATGCGAGATTTGATTGTGTGCCAGTTTTTTTTTGCTGAGGGATTATATTTTACTTAATAATGAATTTTTGGTGGAAAAGGAAGCTCCTACACTCGACGAACCGTGGGACGAGATGGAGGAGGTTGTCCAAGCAGTGGCGAGCTTTACTGAATGCCCATGTCCCAAATGAGGATCATCACATTAGAAATATGCTAACCTATGCTTAAGGAGTATTTGACAACAGTTGATCAAGACCGCCTTAAATTTTCCCAGCTATAGTGATACCAGAACCAGAAGTAGCCTATATCGCTGAGCTTTAAGTTTGCAAGTTTGTGCATTGACCTTTAAAATCAATCCATTTTCTGCTCCGTAGCCGGGATCTCAGTTGGAAGTGATGTGGACTGAGATGCGTGTGCACCTGGATTCGATTCCCGGCGGAGCGAACATTGTTATGATGAATATCGATGTTTGTTTCCGGTCTGGGTGTAACATATTACCATGTTTCGGGCACCCTAGACACAGGTTCATCCTAGTTAGGGGCTCTGAGTGTGATGCGTTATTATTATTATTATTTTCGTTTCGCCAGTCGTTTGTTCGGCGGGTTCGTCCGTCCGTGTCTGTCTGTACGTTGCACGAATACACTATCGTGTGTCTCGTACTATAATCATGGGCCATCAAGGACCGCTAATAACTGGTCAGCCGATTCGCAAGCAGATAGGAGTTGGTCGTTGTTCGTCGACTCGCGCAACTATTCGTCTACCTCCTATGGAAACTATGGATAGATGGATTCATGTATCTTTCAGAACGGAGATTTATATGGGTTACTTCCAACCGACTCCAAAACTTTTGTTCTTTTAAACGATCAAAATATATCTGTCTAGTATTGGGCTGAATTTGAAATGGAGGGAGATACACTGCATTGACGCTGAGTCTGGCCAAAAAATTAAGTACTGGATGGCAATGATTAAGGTTAGGCAAAAATATCTGGGAGGCAAATAGGTGTAAGATATGAACAAAAAACATTTTGTCTTAACTTAGTACTATTAGGTATTCAGTGTGCTAACCATTGAACTATTATTACTAGAACTCACTGGTCTTAACACATTCTTAGCAACATAGAATTGAAATTAAAAACGCTAGACTCGCGCAAGGCTTGCGTACGCGCACGCCAAGCTAAAGTAGCTTGCGCGCCATTATGACGTCACATCCGCCCGCCATTCATGCCGCTTGGCGGGAATCGGCCGCTCGCAGCTCCATTCATAAAATTTATAGGTACCTACACTACATGGTACTTACCTCGAGATCTTTGCACTCGAGGTTTGTTGAGTGCTATGCTATAATCGCTTGTACTGCACTTGCAATGTGACGTGAGATTGACCTAGAAATCAATGGTCAGTTTTCTTTGACTTACTTAGTTGAAAATGGAAAATTTAGGTAAGTAATCTGTTATTTGACATGATGATTGAGACATTTATAAATCATAATATTGTCGTCATTGAAGACTAATTACTTATATTTTTTCTTATTTAGTTTTCATATGAGGGCACTGTGGTTTTCATGTTAGGTATCGAGAATGTGTTCGAAAACCAGTGTCAAAACCAATTTTATTGTCAGTTTTAGAAAAACCTATTAAAATCATGGACGTTTAATGATTTATTTTATTGAGAATTTTCTTTTAAAGTGGTTTTTATTACCTATACTTAAAAATAATGAGATATCTACTGTTAAATTGGTATGTTTGGCAAAAAGGTTGGTATGTTTCTGGTATGTATGCCTTGCCTACCGAAATTAAAGCGTTCATTTTTGATATATTATGGTTCCCCTACTAAACAAAAGGTCTAAAGAAGCCTTTTCGATAATGGTTACAATATCTGAATATTTGCCAGTGAAACTGTCACAGAGCATTTCGTTGGTGGCAGAAAAGTGAAATCGTGATTGAGTAGTCACGTAGTCACATTACATATATTGAAATATGTATGACTGGCTTACTACTTGTTCATGTGTTGCACAGATAGGACTATTGTCTAACATAAAGAATATTTAACTAAGGCCAGAAGGTAAGAGGAAATTGCCGAGCAAAGTTAGGATGAATCTTGTGAGTATGAATGTGTGTGGGGTACATGCAACAACAAAAAAACAGAGAAAGTTATTAAAACGTCACGTCGTAAACCCGCAGAAGACAAAAGCTACGAATAAAGCAGAAGTTTTTGATACTTGGGAAAAAGGAACCTAATGAACTAAAAGAATAAATTTGGTAGGACATATTGTACGCCATAATATTAAAGAAGGGTGAAAAGAAAGATAAAGGGGGCCGGGAAGACCAAGAAGAAGTAGACAAAAAGCAAATAAAGAAGAAACTTAAAATGTATTCTTAGAAGCACACGAAGGAAAGATTAGACAAGACGATTGGAGTGGAGTGGAGAGGGCTACACAGATAGTAGCTGGGCTCTGGGTAAAATAAATAAGAATCCCATATTCCTATCTAGGCATCTTAATTTTGTGCAAAACGGACTTGGCAGGCTTTTTTTGCTCATGTTAAATATTGGTTACGCCTTTAATTTTGAAGAGTGTGCTTCGGAGGTGTTTTTTTAATGGTTTCTTAGATTTAGGATGGTATATTTTTATTGATCTCTTAAATTATAAATCATTAACCCCTTCGCGAGGTTAATCGTTTTCTATTGAATAGTTTTCATATTGTTGTTTGTAATAATAAGTAATGTAATTATGAGAAGCTACAGCTATAGGTTGCAATAGCTGCAGGCGACAAAGGGACCATAGTGTTTATGAACCCTAGAAACTAGAAATTTACTATCAGGTTCCTGAATTGATATTGTAAAACGGGGAAAGGAACTATCAAACGCATTAGATACGCATGCTTAAGATTGGTATATTGTTTTGTCCCCAAACGTTTGAGGCATCATAAACCTCGCAAAGAAATCTCAGATTCGTCCTACCCATCTTATCCAAATTGATTGACCAAAATGCTCAACAGTCTTTTTAAAACCCACGTAAATTATTAAATGTAGACTCAATGTCCTTTTAAAGAAGGCTTATTGTCCTTCGCAATCCAATACCAGGTCACTGGTCACATTGGGAATTGGGCACAAATGGGCGCGTATCACGAACCTTGGCCTTGATGCTATATTTCGACATATCGCGGCGAATCCTCCACGGCGGTCACATAACACAACCAAATTGAAAAGGCGTCTGATTCATGCTCGTTTTCCTGTTCGGGGATTGCAATGTAAATCGCCCCGGTTGAATGGCCTTGGCGTGAATTTTGACATTTGCCTCGGTGCGTTCTCGTTATCAATAGCGTATTTTTTTTTATTATGTTTACGCTGAGAGTTTCGTGTTTGTAAGCATTTTTATTGAATAAAATTTTTGGTAATGCACGGAAATGACTCGCTTACGGGTTTCATTGCACTTTGTAAGGGTGGCGTCGGCGGTTTTGTTGTATTTTGCGTGCCATGTAAAAGTTTTATTGTACTTTGTTATAATGTTTCTGGGGTTGGTTTCGTTAAATTAAAAATCGATGAGCACCTACCCCTAAATGCTTTTCTACAAAGATATATGATATTTGATTTATTTATTTATGATATTTATCATAAAGATTATGCTATGAACCAATACGAGAAACCAATGGGATAATAGGAATTTTCCGGCAAACCAACAGACAAAACAAGTCTCTTGCCACTAGTGATCTTGAGATTTGGAATATGGATTCCTGGGTATTCCGCGGAATACCAAATAATTGTAAAAAGCATGTAAGTGAATTTTTAAAAGCGCAGGTGATGCTGCGGAAGAGGGTGCACATTTTATATACAAATTGAGAAAGTATTTGATGCATATACGAATTGAGAAATTATTTGATTCTAAACATAAAAAATAACGTTTTAGGTGCTTTTTACTTATTTATTTAATTTTACTTAATTGTTGTATTACGCTTCTAACAACAACTCGACACTCACCCAACCTACAGTCACAAAATAGTTAACCTAAGGTAATTTATTTCGTTTTTATATCTACCTACCTATTATTATAGTATACACAATGTGTTCTATTGACCTATTTTAGTACGAATTTCACCAGGCGGTCTTCCATTTTTTATTGCCGCATTATAAACCCGGCATCCGGTTGGTCGCAGGTTTCGCAAGATGGTGGCCATCTTGAATTTTTAGCCTTGCGAAAATTTACGCGTCCAAGGCCGGAAAGACCATGAGATTTGGCAATATTTAAAAATTTTGCCACCTTTAAACACACACGGGCACTTTTATGTGAAGCTTCGCTGCCTCTCTGTGTAAAAGGGCCAAAGCTATTAAGTTTCACTTTAAAAACAATGTTTGATATAATTGAGCGAGTTAGCGAAGCGAGCGATGTAAGTATCTATGATTGCTTTAGATTTGAAAAATGTATATAGTATCTATAATCTAAAAGCTTGTGTAGAAAACGTTTGGATTCGTTTGTCACATGACAGCTTTAAGAATGTTTAAAATAAAAGCCGAAATCTAAACTTTCAAACTAACAAAATAACTACAAAACATATATAATCATATGTTTTGTAGTACCTATATAATATAAAAAGAGATGATTGAATGGTTGTACTTATACAATTACAATGTTGTAAAAATTCCCAGTTTAAGAGAAGCCTTCAAAATTTAAATAAATTTTAGTTAGTTACGATAAAACTTGCCCTTAAGGTTAAGTAGAGGCCATTCATAAAATTTCCAGAAACTTGAGACATAAGTACCCGTGTCTACATATTTATAAATCCGTGTATTAGTATAGATTAGGCGTTTACATAAATTAATAAGTATGTTTTTTTTTATTTGTATATTAACATTTTGTACCTTATTAATATGATAATAAGGTACAAAATGTTGCGTGGTGACCTCCTTGCCTAGTGACTGATAGACAATGCCAACTGGTTAACCTATTTTATTCAAAACTACTATGTTGCTATGCGGATCTTTTTGTACGTTTGAGGTTTCTCGAGGTTTTAATTTTCAATGTCTTTTTATTTCAACACTGTTAGATCTATCCATACTACATTTTTTTTATGCAATAGCATAACTCTGTCAGTCTGTGAGTTATACAATCCCGCCTTAACTACTGAACCTAAACAGCTGAAAATTAGAAGCTACCAAGATACATAGGTTTTAAATGTTTTATCATGAAAATACCGCGGGAACGAACAAAAATCAAGATTTTTTGGCGCATGCTAGCATGAAACTAATAACTGCTAATAACTAGTTATTATCCTATTTTCATCATAATAAAGTTATGTTAAATTAAATATTTAAGTTATTTCCGTTTATCAGCCGCAAACGCAGACACCCGACAGCGAACAAAGGCAAAAACAAAAGAAAACGTAAATCTATGTGATTTGTGTGAATGCGCTTCTTTCCTCCTAATAAATTCCATGTTACCACCTTACCATTGCCAAATAAGGCAGGCGGTCTTGAATTTTAAATGAACACCTTATGTATTACCACACCTCGGACACTTCTTACAAAAAACGCGTTGCTTCGCTCACAGCCGAAACTCGTGTACGTGCACGCGCATCATGCTTGTGTGAGTGAGATAAGACGTGCGAGGCTGCCTTTTTTCTACTGAGCGGTAACCTAGAAGTAACCGAGAGCGGGGGAGCCGCACTTGCTGAGAGAGGCAGGGAGTGCCCATACTGTACGTAGTACTATTTATTATACTGTGGTATTACTAAGTAATACACACCTATTACGACGTACGAGTGCCTGCCTAGCAACGGACCGGTTCGGCGCGGTATTCGGAATCAAGCCGTCATGACAAAACCATTAATATGTTAATCCCCGAGAGGCTAGACTGGGGGCGTAGATTCTTTATTTTATTGATTACACACACTTGCGCCCATTGTTGCCAGTTGCCAGTGCCAGCCACTTGCCTTGAGCTATGTTGATTTTGGTCTAGAGACTTCGGTTTTGATTTGATTAGTGAATGACCGAACGTTTCGCATTCGCATCTAAATTTAAGTCGTAAGTATTCTTTAATCTGTGCCTAAATTTTGTTGGTTTATTGTTTTTAGTGATGTTACGCGATGTTAGCGCCATTTTCGATAAAAAAATAATGTCTTCTAAACCATGGCCGAAAGCAAGAATATTATGTGTTAACTAGAGGCTGCCCCGCGGTATCACCCGCGCAGATTTCTCTTAAACACAAAAATCCCGTTTTTTTTCCGTTCCCGTGGGAATTTCGGGAAATCCTTTCTTAGTGCTCACCTACACTCCCTAAGGAACCTCCATGCAAAATTTCAGCCCGCTAAGCCCAGTAGTTTCGGCTCTGCGTTGTCTGTCAGTCAGTCAGTCAGTCAGTCAGTCAGTCAGTAACGGAAGAGTTTTATATATATAGATTATCAAATCTTGATAATGTTGCTTTTTGCTTAGTGTTTTTAAGGCACTGTTGTGTAGATTCAGGATAAAGATCTCAGAAATATACGGTTTTGAAGCTAAAAGTGGCCACTTTAGGCAACAAACAGTATACCTATTTTATAAATTTTAAACCTAAAAGCTTCACAACAGTGCAACATTGATGCATAATATATTTGTTCCAAAATATTAGTTCTCTGCTTTTGCATTTTTTCAGTAGGTACACATACTTGCTATATAAGCAATTATTTGGTTGGATACCATGCCCCGTCTTGGGAATCAATGGCAGTATTTTAAATACCTAGTAAGACAAAAGACATTTCAAATATATAAAGCTATTTTCTAATCAGTGCTATGATAAAATTATTATTATTATTATTTCATTTCAAAGTAAAGCGCCTGATAACGTAGAGTACGGTTAGCAATGCAAATCCTTTATTTGTTCAGTAGGTTTTAAAAATTGTCTCAATCTCATTAATTAAACTGAGACAAGGTTAATTAATTCGATTTACTATAACAAATGTTATTAAACACACTATCGATTATACTTAAATCCATTTTGTTAATTATTTTTGAATTTTTTGTTAATTTAACTCTCTTGTAATGTAAGTTACATCTGAAAAACTCTAAGTTTGTACTAAATAATCATCGTCTTAAAAGAGTAAATTGTTGTTCCCTTTAAACCAAACGCGTTTAAGAAAACTATGTTATACTAGTCGACCCGGCGAAATTCGTAACGCCTAAACTACTACTATGTTGCTCATGTATTATGAATCCTCCTTCCTCATGAATCTCAATCTTTCTATTAAAAAAAGACGCATCAAAATCCGTTGCAAAGTTTTAAAGATATAAGCATACATAGGGACGCGGGAAGCAACTTTGTTTTATACTATGTATTGATGTAAATTGGGATGGGATGGGACTACACGTTATCAAATAAAAAAATCCAGCACAGCTTAAAATTTTAATCTGACTAATGGAAAACCGCTTACCTATTCATCCTTGATAATTATCAACAAGGCAAATTTAATGGCGTCTAACTTCTTATTTTATTTCATTCTAAAGTGTGAGCAGCACTGTCCTGCGTTCCCTACATCCAATGGAAATGATAACAGTCGATGACGCGTGTGTGGCGGTTCAAAAACGCGCGGGCGTCGCGTGGGAACATGGCATTCGAAATTCGAACGGGTGACCTAAATCACCATGGGATTATTTTTTTCTTAACTTTGTAATTCCAGCCAGTATTATATATGTATTCTGGCTGGCTGATTTCGGATATTATTTGATACATTATTTTTTTTTTGGGTCCAATAAGTGAAACAATACTTACCTACTTACTTACTCGGCTTGGCCTCAAGTCACTAATAAAATAAAATAAATTTCTCCATACCCTTCTTAACTAGCATCATCCTAAATCCAATTAGATTTCTTAAATACTTATCTAAACAGCGATTGACATACAGAACTATCAACTATTCAATATTAACCACGTGCGTTTATTTATCTCTACTGACCTACACACCTACATACTTTCCTTTTGTAGCAAAAGGAAACGAGATAAAATCTACTTTGCAAAATACCTAACGCTTTGGGGTCGCTTCGCTCGCGGAACAGGATTGAGTATTTCGTCGAGCGTAGCAAGCGGCGCCGTGGCTTAGTTGGTTAAAGCGCCTGTCTAGTAAACAGGAGATCACGAGTTCGAATCTCGTCGGGGCCTACCAAGTTGTGGTATATTTTTGTTTTTTTTTTTTAATTACTTATTTTTTTTAATTAAATTATGTATTTTAAATACTTACTAAGGATAAAGACAAAGCGAATTGTTAAGCGCCTTATCTTAAAAAATTTACAGAGCTACTATAACTTAACCGTTGGCTCCCAGCTATTTTGATAAGCAGAGTTTCTCGAATCAGTGTTATGAATTAAAAGTTAAACTGAACTTTCCGCAATCGAGATAGGGACTATATTCAGAATACATATAGTTAGTTTAGAAAGTAGCTAAGTAAATCCAAGATAATAATTCTAGATAAACAACAACAGATACTATTGGAAAGTGCAAGTTAATTAGCAATGTCTAATGCGCTATTCAAATCTAAATTGGTTGTACACCTGTTATTTTATAATTATAGAGTACTTATATCTGTATTAATTTAGGATTTAATTTTACTTTTGTACTTTATAGTAAAAGTTGCGTAATCAACCCTTATTTAATTTACTACAGGTGACTTTGAATTCAAAATTTATTTTTGGATATAGAGATTGCATTTACATACCGATTACAAATAAAATAAATTTTAGGAAATTGGTTCGCATTTAAAAAGGTTATGATAAATAAAGAAAAAAGCGTTTTTTCGTTCGATGTTACCTATACGTCCTTCACTAGTGTAGTAATCTGTTGGTGGCTTTAGAGGAATAGTAATATGATAGCAAATGTCTGTTCGTTTGCATTTAAATATTTCATCATTTCACAAAACAGGTAATGAAACGATAAATCTCAAACTAAATAACAATAATTCATAGATGAAAGCAACCGCTCTTTGTTAAATTGAAATAGAAAATCACTATCTGGGCAGTCCGGGGTGCCTTCTTGTTGTCTCAAGACAAAACAGTTTTTATCTTGTCTTGCTTAACGCTTGCCACAGTATAAAACAGAGCTTGCACTGCTCAATTCTAATCTTATTCTAATCTGCAGGGTAAAAAATCGATGAAAATTACATGACAGTATTCGAAAAAAAAAAAACATTGCTGTTTTTCTTAGGGCATGTACTGTCCTAGACCTTAAGGGATTACACGTTGCGAAATTAGCGCAACTTCCGATAAATAATTAAGAGCCAGCGATGCTAGCGCCATTCGCGAAACAGATTAATATCTTCTAAACTAAGGCAAATATCAAAATTGTGGCACTGTATGACACTAGATAATGTAGCCTAGTATTTTTTAAGCACAGCAAAGTAGTCTAAGTAAAAATAACAAGAAAAAACATAGATTGTTGCCAAAAGTGGCCACTTTTCAGTAACACAGCACAGCTTTTAGTACAGTAGCTTTCTTTGGTCTTTAACCTAAAAGCTGTACAGAAGTGCCTTAAAAGTACTAGGCTACATTATCTAGTGTCATACAGTGTCACATTTTTTAAATTTGCCTTAGTTTAGAAGATATTAATTTTTTTCACGAATGGCGCTAGCATCGCTGTAAACTGGCTCTTAATATAGGCTCAAATCAAAGAAAGGCCACTTTGGGCAATGAACGGTTTATTAATTACTTTAATTTTAAACCTGAAACCTACACAACAGGGCATTAAAAATTCTAAGCAAGATTATCTAGATAGTCAAACACGCATCTTTTTGATTTCGGCCATGGTTTAGAAGATATCAATTCTATATCGAAGTGGCGTTAGTTTCGCACCGTTTCGCCCCTTATCAAGCAGCAATGGTTTTGAAATCCTGTATTAGCGAATTTTAACTGTTTTCAGTTAGCTACGGAAACCAAAAAAACATTGTTATGCATCCCAAACGTAATTTTATTTGTTATTCAAGATGACCCCACTCCGTCTAACGGAAATAACTTTGTCTAAATTGACCGTCTGACACGGTGTGTTTCGAAAACAAATAAACTTAAGCCCCAAATAGTCTCAAATCGCACAAATTCCACCTTAATAGTGACAGATAAAGAAACAAATGCATTTGTTGCAACAATTTAAATAAAAAATTGGCAAATATCGAAGCGAATTTTGTGAAATTGGTAATAAATTGTTGAGATTCGATCACTTTGCGCTGGCACCTCAATGAACACGCGATTTGATGGCGCTCTGCACTGGTTTTCAAATGTTTTCAACTTACCCAGAGTACCTATGTTGAATGTAAGTCGTAAAAAGCGACCTAGAGAAAACTCGAAGGATGACCAGCAGTGGTAACATGACGAAAATTTTGTCGACTTTGTCGTATCTATCTGTCACTTTTGTCGATCGTCTCCATACATTTTCCCGCATTTAAATGTCAAAAGCGATTAAAAGTGACAGTTTAATTCGACAAATAGTCCGTCATGCTGCGGGGGCAGCAGCGAGTCCTTTGTTGAAAAACTTTAAAGCCATACTGCATCATAAGCGCATAAAATTTTTTTTTTGGCCATGGTTAGGAATACTTTATTATTTCGTGATTGGCGCTAGTACTAACGATTTAATAGCGCTCCTTGGCTTGAAGTGCCTAGACATTTTTTTTTTGACATATATATATTTTGTATGATTCTGGCTAGGGGCTGCCATAATGTGCTAAAGTTTGGCAAGCACTGAACTACTATCTGTACTATTAGAATTGTTATTTTAAATTTCGTTTAGATAATCTTGCGATTTGCGGAAAGTTTTATTGATGATCGTTCGTTACGCGCCAGGTTCACAAGGGCAGACGCGATATTTGAGTATTTTTAACATTTTAGAATTATCTACGCCTGGCGCCTGTGACTCGGCCACTTTGCGTTTCGTTTGTATCAATTTGTTCTTTTCAATAAAATTACGTTCGACAATGTTTTAAATTGATATTTTACTAATCCGATTGTCAATTGAGAGATGAATTTATGTTCTATTAAATCTAAATTGATAGCACCAAATAATCTTTGGATTTTCTTTTTAAAGTGTTTTTCATGGCATGATTTCAATCATCAATTATATAAAACTCTTCCGTTACTGACTTACTGACTGACAGACAACGCAGAGCCGAAACTACTCGGCGTAGCGGGCTGAAATTTTGCATGTTGGTTCATCGGGGAGTGTTGGGGGGCCTAAGGAATAATTTCCCGAAATTCCCATTAGAACAGGAAAAAACTGGATTTTTTTGTTTATGAGAAATCTGTGCAAGTGAAACCGCGGGACAGCCTCTAGTTTTTTATAAGAAGGGCTTGACTGTACAATATTTAATTTGAACATAACCATATGATATGTAATAGTCTTTTAAATTTAAATAAAATTAAAGTGTTACAAATGGGACATAAAAAAATAAATGTTGTTTTTAGCAATTCAGTTAAACCTCTTGAAAAAAAAATCTCTTTATGAAAGAAAATGAAATTATATCACGTATTTTATTCGCAAAGATTGATTGGAAGCTGATCGGATACGCATGGCAAAATAATGGCCTTACACGTAAATCCAAGGATGAACCGGCTAAAGTGGTTTGCAAAAAAAAAAAAAAACGTATTAGGACAGATTCACATTGAGCTTACCTCGAGATGCGATAGTCTTAGACATGGACATGACATAGACATATCTTTATTCAAACACACAAAACTTACAAACAACCATAAACATAAGTAACAGTGGTCGATTCGGACAAAAATATATCTTTATTCAAACTTCAAACACACAAAACTTACAAACAGACAAAAACATATATAAGTAACAGTAGTCGATTAGCTGACCTGAATTGTACAGTGGCGGTCTAGTTCGCGGTAACATTTCTGGTTTACTGTACTGCAAAATAGCTCTTGTTGTTTGGCAATACAGTCTAGTGCTGATGAAACCATAGACAAATCTGTTACGGCCTCCTAGACCGCCACTGTACAAAACATTATCTTAGCGTGATTAGGTTATTGTTTTAACGTTGGTTCCGAAACCACGTGTTTTGTTAGCGGGCTTTAAAACAATAATCCAATAAACTTACAATAACCGTACAACGTTGCCGGGCTTTAAGCCCACCCTTTTAACTAATTTGTGAACTTGATATTGGCAAAATACTTTGGAGTCAAGTCCATTAAATTAAAATAATAATAATAATAATTAGCGTGACTAATAGTAAATGTTCCGGTTGCCTAGAAGAAAGCGTTCTAAGCGAAAAGGTCATCTTTTACAACTATGTATAAAATAATGGTTAATTTCGATTGAAATACATATTGACTGAAATATTTAATGTTGTGTGTGGTTTGACAGTTAACCGCTAATGAGTCCAATTTGGACTCGCCCTTAGACTAGCTTAGCCCTTATAGTAGTTTGCAAGGTTACTGAGGTGTGAGATGTCGAAACATGGCACAGGAAGTTTGCAAGATCAAGGCCTTACTTTAAAATGTTTAAACAAAGCATCGCACTCCGCCACATTATCAATAATGCTTTTCGTCCTCTGTAGCAAAAAGTCAGTACAAAATAACGCGAAAGAAAAAAAAAGCAATATTGCAAATGTGGCTGTAATAGTACAACATTGTACAGTGGCGGACTAGGAGGCCGTAACAGATTTGTCTATGGTTTCATCAACCCTAGACTGTATTACCAAAGAACAAGAGCTATTTTGCAATACAGAAAAACCTGAAGTGTTACGCCGACCGTGTCCGCCACTGTACAACAGAGGGCCTCTTACGACCGCTTTTGCAATATTGCTTTGCGTCCTCTTTGCGTTTTTTGTTGTATTGACTTTGACAAAGCAATTCGCAAAGCAATATTGCAAATGTGGCCGTAATAGTACCCCTGTACCCCTTTTTTGTAGATCTTCTAGGATGCCCAAAACTATAACAAAGAAATACTACTTAAGACACCCAGACTCTGGAACAATCATACTTATAACAACTACCTCGCCTCTCACAGTATAGGATACTTTACCAAATAAGGTATCAATAGCGATTAGATTATATGTAGTCTAATTGACTTTCAATAAGTGACATCTTGTATCCTATATTGAATAAAGAATTTGACTTTGACTTTGAATGTTCGCCCTCGCTGGCCAAAGTTTCTAACACAGGCAGCATAAGTAAAATTTCCAAGGCAGATGGGAGGCAAGGCAGAGAGGGAATGACCCCAACGTGACATGAACATGCAACCTTCTAATTGTCCGCCAAAACACAAAACCGGGAATCAAACTCGGGACCTTGCTTAGGTTACCTCTGTGTTGCTTAATTCGTTTATTATTACGTACCTCACCCTGCCTAGTTTAAATATCTAAAGTCGTATGTAAATCTGGACGTGCAACGACTGATTCTCGCTTTGAAACATTTGCATTGAATAGGCAGGAAGTGCGTAATGTACATTTTGGTCAACGGCTATCTTGGTGGCATTGGTTTTGATGTGGCCGATTGATAAATTAGAACATGATCCGCAATGTCTCCCGAATTGGCTGTTGACTGTTTGTGAAGAGAATGGAGCAAAGTCTATCTTATTATAGCTTATAATGTTAAATGTAACGAATACTTACAATGGAGTCGTTAGATTTCAAAACCAACCAAGTCACATTTTTTAGATTATCGACTTTTTGGTGTCTATAAAAAGATAAAACGAAAAGCTTTCATTCTGATTTATCAGAAACACCAAAATCCCAATAGATTTTATACAATGTAAATTACAAAACAATGTTTTATTTCAAAACCAGCTTTATCCACTACTGACAGCTAAGATCACAGACAGAGCACAAAACACGTTTTACGAAGAAACAACCTGTTTGGACTTAGTTCGTTTTGAAATCTATCGAATCAATGTTAATAGATAGGTTCTCCATCTTCTAGTTACACATCATTTAAGAGCCAGTTTATAGCGATGCTAGCGCCATTCTAGTTTTTTTTTTAATATCTTTTAAACTAAGGCAAATATCAAAAAATTTGCACAGTATGACAGTAATCTGTGTATTATTTTGTTCTTTTAAGTTAGGACTACTTTACTATGCTCAAAAAATACTAAGCAAGACTATCTAGTGTCATACTGTGCCACATTTTTGATATTTGCCTTAGTTAAAAAGTTTTTTTTTTTTCGAGAATGGCGCTAGTATCGCGGTAAACTGGCTCTTAAATCTTCAGATTGGAATTAAAACATTTATTAATTTGAGCCATCAATGGCTGTAAAAACGAAAAGCATTTCGACATTTCATACGTCATTAACAGCTCTACCACAAAAAGAGTTAAACCGGGTCTAAATGACTAGACTAGGTTTAAATCACTCTTTCGTCATACAAATTGGCGATATTAGACCGGTCTAACTTTTTTGTGGTAAGGGGGTAAGCGTTCAATCTCTATGATATTGACACCTATTACGATTATAAAATTTACAACGGCAAAGTCCCATCACTGCTTATTAATTTATAGATTGAACTAGAGGCTGCCCCGCGGTTTTACTCGCGCAGATATCTCATAAACACTAAAATACAGATTTTTTCCCGTTCCCATGAGAATTTCGGGAAATCCTTCGTAGTGCTCACCTACACTCCTCAAGGAACCCACGTGCCAATTTTCAGCTTTCTACGCCCAGTAGTTTCGGCTCTGCGTTGTCTGTCAGTCAGTCAGTAAGTAACGGAAGAGTTTTATATATATTGATGATGGATAAAAAAATAAAACTAGAAATACAAGTTTGAAAAAAAAAATCGTGTCACATTTTAGCTATAAATTTAATTGCCGAAATAACTGACGGCTTCCCATTATTTTTATAACAAATGTAGAATATTACGAAATGGGTCAATCGGTTTAGTTTTGTCACAAATGCGAGGTGGTCGAGTTATAATAGAATATATTTGGCCCCCTCCCTAGCATAAATTTGGTTGGTCCGAAATAAGTGCCTTGACCTAATCGTTGATTGTTATATTAGATACCGTCTTATTCATAAAAATACAGTAGATTTTAAGTAGCCTTACTGGAGGTCTACATCTCTGGTTTGTTGTATGGTAAATACGTGACATACAGTCAAACTTGTCATACGTCAAATAACTAAAATGCTCTTTAACTCTTTATGAATAACAGGGATAATATTTTTATACACATACGGATATAAAAATTAGAAGTTCATTGTTGTATCTGTAAGCGTTCATCTGGCTCGGTGAAAAACCTACTTTTTCGAGCTCCTAAAGGAGCGTCGTTCGTTAAAATACTTGAAGAGACACGCTGCGATCGCCAACCCGCCTGCCGAACGTGGCGATTACGGCAAACTCTCTCCACAATATTTGTCCTTGTGGCAATCTGTGGGGGAGACCTAAGTTCAGCAATGGACGTCTATCGGTTGTAATAAAGATACAGAAATAGAGATTATTACGGAAGTATCTTTCAGTATTCTGAAGGATAATTGTGTAATTTTCTTTTCAAATCGCATAGTGAATCATACTTTTACTTTTCGTCTTGGCAACGCCACCTTAGTACCAATTTGGAGCCGCAGACATTAAATCGCATTGGCTTAAAAATTACACCACTGAAGAAATCTATAAATAATTCGCAAAATTTTCCGTAACAATGCACGAGTGCACATGCACCAACAATAACATCAATATGGTATTTATAATTCTTGAATTTGAAAAGAAGATTGAAATTTGAAATTTAAAACATACTTAGGTCTTTCTTTAGGGTGTAAGGGTGCACTAATGAACGTTACCAACAGAGACTAGCGGTGGATAATTTTTATCCAGAAAAGCGAAAAAAGCCCATAGGAACCGAAAATTGGAATTTCTGGTTTATTGAGAAAATGCGCCGGCAAAGCCTTACTTAGGTAGTGCAGTCATGCTGCAGGTAAACTCTGGATCGTTATAATTTGATAGAACTTGATGACTGCAAATCTCTCTCTCTATTCCCGTTACACCCCGTGGAGCCTGGGGCGGGCAGAAGACGTCTCCATCGCTGTCGGTCTTGACTCAGGTCCGGCAGTTCCTCCCATGAGCAGCCCATCTGTCGAGCCTCGGGTACGACGGACTGCTTCCAAGTGTTCTTGGTCCATCACTGAAAATAAAAGACAGAAAATAGTAAGTGCGAAAATACTGCAACACGGCCTTGAGCAGAGAAAACAAAATTTAATAAAATCCGTAATAAATACGCGGAAGTTTCCGAGTGGAAAATTATCGATATTTTTGTTTCGCTCTGCACGTCACGAGCACGATAGTTTTACAAGAAAGAGTGGGATAGAGGTTTAATTTATTATCGACTCCTGTTGACAAGTGAATTAGGGGCGGGGCAAGTTGCCAGAACAGTATTGCGCTGGTTTTGCTGGAGTTTCATTTGAAATTGTACCTGAAATATTTACGCTATTCATTCTTGTTAATTTTTTTTTTTTGCATTCGATTTCGTCCGGGTTCGAAATGCAGCGTCACATATTCTACATTATTTAATAGCAGCAGCAGACTTAAACTGTAGAACAGTACTGTACAGTCAGTGCCTGCGTCTGAACCTTTCTTTTGCTCTGAGTGCTTCTCACAAGTCGGTAATAATAAATGAAAAACATGACTGAGTTCTTTTTCTTCTTTGTATCCGTCATCGATACCTGGGACATGAATGTTCCTCCACTCATAGGAGTCTTTGAGATTCTTCTTGTTGTGGTGCCTCTCCACTACTAGAGCTTGGCCGTCAGCTCCGCAAATGCATATTTTCTACTGCCAGTTGAAAAAGTTGCTTCCTTCTTCTACCAGTGCGTCTTTACCTTCTATTTCGCCCATCATTATATCTTGGAGAAGACGATATCAATCGTGTCTGAGCACATGTCCGAGGTAGCTGACCTTTCTTCTCCTAATGATGAGCAAGAGTTATTTTGGCCTCTGGACGCGCCGAAGCAACAGTATACCGGAGTACAGGGTCTTTTTTACGTGTAACTCCTAACGAGTACCCTGCAGCCCCGGGGGAGGCGCAGGGTTATTTGGGGTTCGCAGCCACTAAAACCCAGCCGGTGTCTTTCTCGGCTGTTCGTGCAGGAGGTTCTCGGGTGAGCCTGTTGAATTCCGCTCCGCGACCCTCCCAGCATAAGCTGTAGAGCCTCTTCTCGGGGTTTTGAGCAAAAGTGGTCAACTTCGCCCAGAAATAACTTATGAAACACTATCTGACGGAGTATCCTTTGTAGTTTTCACATTTTTACCTGAAATTAAAAGCCTTGAATGCCATTGTTGCGTGGAATTAGGCGGTCAGCGGTTAACCGCGAAATTCAAGTGTCAATTTTCACGCCCTGTCCTTGGGGAGGATTTAATAAAATAAGGAAGAGGGCAACTTTGGTGTGATGTGTGTCCATATTTAAATGAACTTGTGGATGATATTATCACAGTGGCACCACTCTGTATTTTCTTGTTCATGTTTTAATTAATATTTATAGAGGTTATGGTTAGAATTACATTTTTTTGAGTGATCAGTTTACAAATAAAAAAAGGAAAATTCTTTTGAAAAATGTTGATTTATTTTTTTTGCAGAGTTAGAAATGTTCTGTATGATCTAAGCTAAATAGACGTTCTTAAAAACTCAAGAAAAAATTATAAAAAAAAATGTATATCGATTTATTTTCCATTCTGGTCGGTTTGTTATAAATTTTTATTATTTTTAACGAGAGTGGCGCTACCTTGAAGTAACTAAAGGGCTAGCGTGGATTAGTGTCGTTAAATAGGCACCACGTTGAAAATTATGACAGAAGCAACTATTTATAATTTGTGTCAGTTTCGTTACGTTACATTATAATATCACGCATATGTTACAATTACAATGTCGCGAGGTGTGGTGCTAATTGTTTTTTTTGTAAGTACTTACCTATATAAATTCGACAGTAAAACGTCACATTCAGAGCTCCTAACCTGTATCTAGGGTGCATGAAACATATGCAGAGACGAACATTACACCCAGACCGGAAAACAGATATCGATATGCACATTAAATAAACTAAGCTCAAAGCTCTAAATTATTTTCCCAGTAAAGTGTACAACTTATGTTGTTATCACCATCATCAATAGCTCTCATACTTCAACTACGGAACATGTGCCTCCTCTCAAATCGCACCAAGGACAAACATTTTGGGAAGATACCATAATCACAACGCTCGGCAACAATGTTGCCGTTTCGGAAAATAAAAACTCGCTAAACCTTCACGGCAAAGCACCTAACGAAAAAAAAAAATTTTTTCTGTAAAGGAGCAAAAGAGGAAGTTAAAGGGATTTTTAGCAGAATTAACAACGATAGTTCAAACAAACTAGGCTTTACAGAATTCTTAAAAAGCCGCTAGAAGTCGCAATTTTTTTTAGTTAAATTCTAAAAAAAAAGTTTCTGACGCCTAAATTCCGCTAGATCTCAGAAAAAAGTAGCTAAAACGGCTACAGTGGCAGGCGGCGTGGTTATAGCAGTGTGGCTCTTTAGTTTTTCAAAGGACGCTGCTGCTCTTCCTTCGGATGTTTCCATAAAGGAAGTGGGGGTGGTAAGTTTTTAAGAATGTCTAGTAGAAGTTTCATTTTTTATTCGAGAGCTTCGCTATTTTGGCTGATCTATTTGCCTTAAATAGAGCCTTGTAATAACAAATTAAACAAACTCGCCGAAACTGTTCAATAAAAACCTGAACGTGAACAACGAACTCCAAAAAACTGCCGTTAAACTCATTTGCAGTCGGAGCGTTCATAAAACGCACAGTAGAGTTCCTGAAACTGAATCCGAAAACGTATTAAAACTGTACTTTAGAAAAAAAAACTAGTTTTCTCACACCTACGTGCAACGCGTCCCGTGCTAGCTATAAACCGAACAATTTAGTGTATCCGTATGGTAAATAAATAAACGCGGGAAAATTCAGTCGACGCCGACGCTTTCAGCCAAGGCCTCGCGAATGTGTGCCGCGGATTTTACACATTAATTTCATATAGGAACAGCCGGCTTGATTTCCTCATGTTCAGGAATATTGGTCTCAATTCTTTAAAAGTTTTAAGTTTCTTTTTTTTTTTGTATAGAAACTTTGGAAAAGGCAATTGTGGTCGTTTTGTTAGGTTGTGTGTGTGTGTTTGCGGCGTAGAATGCCACCACCCCATCTCCTCCCGTGGGTGTCGTAAAAGGCGACTAAGGAAACTGCCTAAAGACAGGCCGCAGCGGCTTTCGTTGAAATACTTAAAGAGCCACACTGCGATCGCCAGCCCGCCTGCCAAGCGTACCGCTTATGTCAAACTACCTCCACATTGTTTGTTCTTGTGGCAAACTGTGGAGAAGACCTGTGTTCAGCACATGGTGGACGTCTATCGATTGTAATGTTAGTTAGGCAGTGCAATGAAAAACTGCGGCTAGAAATTCATTCAATTCAAAATTAAATTGGAAATTGGTACTAGTGATTGGTGGGTGATAGAGCAGAATAGAATGTATTCTATATTGCATACAAAGTAAGATACAAAAGTACATTGTCCAACTCAGGGTGCAGACAAATTGAATTTGCATGCGATGGGCGGCCTAATCGCCTAAAGCTATTTCTTCCAGGCAACCCACGATACCCCTTTCAGTGATATCGAAGCTTTTGTTTCCGGTAGCCGTTATAATGTTTTGTTTATACATTTTTTGTCTGTGATCTAGAGCGATTCTTAAATCAATATATATAAAACTCTTCCGTTACTGACTGACTGACTGACAGACAGACAACGCAGAGCCGAAACTACTGGGTGTACAAAGCTGAAATTTGGTATGTAGGTTCCTTAGGGAGTGTAGGTGAGCACTAAGAAAGGATTTCCCGAAATTCCCACGGGAACGGGAAAAAACGGTATTTTTGTATTTATGAGAAATCTGCGCGGGAAATACCGCGGGGCAGCGTCTAGTGTTTGAATGTAACAGAATATATGTAAACAGTTAAATCTGCTCACAGTATGAACATGAACAGCTAGACGTATTAAGTTTTCAACAGAATTCCGTCGCATTGCAATAATAATGTGACAGTACATAATAATTTGTCTTGCAAACGTGTGGCGTGATGCCAGGATGATTCCGCCTTCCTCAACACTTGTATTGTTAATTAGCTTTGTCTATATACTAGTAAAGTGCGCTTTCGATTGCGCTATCGTGTTATATATCTAATTATATCTATCGCTAGGGACGGATCAGCGTGCAAGGCATGTGCCTTTTTTTTTTTTAAGGCGGGGAAACTCCTAACGAGTACCCTGCGAACCCGGGGGGAGTTTTTTAGTTTTATATTGTTTTAGATTGTGAGTATAATTAGTGAAATACGCATTTTATCTATCCATCTAACTTTCCAAATCTCCAACCCATTGAAATTCTATAAACTGACGAAATAATCATAAATTTCAAGACGACATTTCACGTCGCCCCTTACTATTACTTAACAGTTTTAATGATTCGATGAGCGATGTTTACTTTCACCAAGAGCCGGGTTAAATATATACTGAAATTAATAAGATGCGATTCGGAAATCCTGGGTAATCTTATCTAATGTTAGTTTTATAGTCGTCTCAAATCTCCTCTTCTCTCATAATTTTCTTATTTTACGGTGGCATACTGGCATAGCTTTATTTAACGATCTCGCTGAGTAGTTCACACAAGACTATGAACAGTGTTTTATCAAATATCACCTTTTGACTGTTAAAAAATCAATATATATAAAACTCTTCCGTTACTGACTGACTGACTGACTGACTGACAGACAACGCAGAGCCGAAACTACTGGGCGCAGAGGGCTGAAATTTTGCATGTAGGTTCCTTAGGGAGTGTAGGTGAGCAGTAAGAAGGGATTTCCTGAAATTCCCACGGGAATGGAAAAAAACGGGATTTAGTGTTTATGAGAAATCTGCGCGGGTAAAACCGCGGGGCAGCCTCTAGTATTATATAAACTAATATTATAAGAGATCATAAGAGAGAAAGAGAGAGAGAGAGATAGGAGATGGCGGGACGATCTCGATTCCCATGTGGAGAACTGGCCGGAGTTAGCGCAGGATCGGAAGTCTTGGAGAACTAGGGGAGGCCTTTGCCCAGCAGTGGGACACTTAACTGGCTAAATAAAAATAAAATTATAAAGAGGAAACACATGATTGTTTGTTTGTATCATTATTTATATGTTTGTGCGTGGCGTGCGAGAGAAGAGGCCTTTGTCCTGCAGTGGGCTCGTACAGGCTGATGATGATGATGATCAAATAGGCTTCGAAACTAGTGGAATGAATTCCGAAACTAGTGGACCTATTTGAAAAATTCCTTCACTATTAGAATCCTTTATTGAACATAGGCTATAGATTTTCCAGCCAAAATTTGTAAAAGCCGCGCACGGATTTCCTTATTGATTTTTTTTCGGACATCGGGTGATTTTTCGCCCATGACTGATTAGACAACTGATACTTAAATTTAGAATGTCAATAACACAGATTAAATACATTAAGATAATTATGTAGGAAAAAAAATATATTTTTTCTGTTTACCCTATTTTCCACGTTTTTCCGTCATTTTCCGATTATTTCTAAGCTAAAAGTAAGGGAACGAGCAAAAAAATGAATTGAAAGCGTTACGAAGTTCGCCAAGACAGCTCGTTGTTAATAACTACCTATATATTTGTATTTTTTTTAAGTCCCGGCTATAAAACGAGCATCAAAATATCACCTGAGATGGTGCGCCGGCGACAGGAAGTGTTTGTTTAAATCGTTACATATGGGAATTGAATCTTTCATCTGTCACAGCTTAGGGCAGTCGTTCTCATAAATTCAAACCATCCAGTGTGGTCTTTTAAAGAAGTTGATGATTAGTAACAAATTTATGTACTGCTGGTGTGCTCTCTTGGGTTTTTTATTATGAGCGCCCTTGACGTTTAATTGGTATTTATTTGTAAATAAATGCTAACACCACCCTATTTTCTCCCATGGGTGTCGTAAAAGTCGACTCTAAGAGAACAAAAAGAGACCCGCCTTCAACAAACTGACACATTCATAAACTGAGAACACATCACACTCAGAGCCTCTAACTAGGAAGAATCTGTATCTAGGGTGCCCGAAACACACACAGAGACGAACATCACACCCAGACCGGAAACAGACATACATACATGCATACATACATACATACAGGTCAAACTGATAACCTCCTTTGTTGAAGTCGGTTATAAAACATACTCCCGATTGCCAACTCGCCTTCCAAGCGTGGCAAAATATTGTTTATAACAATTACTAATTAATTATCTGGGTTTGAAACTAGCATTCAGATGGCAATCGTCAAAACAATAGCGCGTAAACTTGCCTAGTTAGAGTAATATTTGCGAGCGAGCGAGTTGCCCTTGCTCCCTAAGCATTCTAAAGTTCTATTCTATTAGATGAAATCTCGCCACAGACCACATTTTAAAATAGAATCAGCTTTAAAACAGAGTCATTGACTAATTAAATTTATTTCGAGATTGTATTTCCTACCAAACCTATTTATTTTTTGTTCTTATATGTTAAAAAGGTCGTCTGGAAGAAATATCTTTCGCTTTTTGTAACCTTACCTTATGGAACTTGATAATGTATAGTGTATTTGAGTACGTTTATTGATTTGACTTTACATGAAATTAAGAAATCACAACAAGAGCACACAGAATAACAAAGATTACTACGAGAGTTCAAAAATATAGACTGGGACTTGAAAATTGTATCGGATAAATTAAGGAACCCTAGCTAGATTGATTAGTTTTTATTTTACTGCTTTAATTGAGGTTCTCCGGCAGTTTATGAAAAAAGGCGTATTAGATGTACTGCCCCAGTAATTAGGCCGCAAAAAGCGGAACTCTTTCGTTTATCGAGCTTATTATTTTGTACGTACTTTTTGCTCTCGATGGACTAAAAGTATTTCACCAAAGACTTCTTAGAGCCTCTGATAGATATTGAATTCCATTAAATACTTAGTTCCTAAAACATTTTTAAAATGTCTATAACCAGCTATTTCATTTAACCAGTTCTGTTCAAGAACTAATTTCATATCAATTTTATTCTCAAAACTCAAAGACGGTTACTGCGATAAAGGTAGGAACACACCACGCTTTATTTTTCCTCCCGGCGTCACTTGTTAAAGATAACATGATAAAAAAAGTGAAAACAATAGGAACAATAAATGAACACATCACACTCAGAGCCCCTAGCTAGGTAGAACCTGTATAGTGCCCAAAACATATACATAGACGAACATTACACCCGGACCGGGAATCAAACATCGATATTCATCATATCAATGATCGCCCCGACGGGAATCGAACCCAGTTGCACCCGCTTCTCAGTCACATCACTGCCAACTGAGTTACGGAGCAGTCAAATTTAAATACCAACAGTCTACCAAGAGCGCTGCATATTTTTGCTATTACTGCCACAATTGCAATAATGCTTTTCGCTCTCTTCCAGATTTTCTTGTAGGTTTTGAATTTTTGACGAAAAAAAGCACAAATGTGGTAGTAATAGAGTCACTCAGTCCGAAGTATGTATGCCACATATGGTAAATAGGTTCTCCCGGAGAAAAAACACTAGTAGAATGAAAGTAATAACATGAATTCTGGTTATTAGATCAAAGGCAAAGGCAACAGTGAGATCCAGCCTTCTTTTCGTTAGACACAGACGAACCGAGCCCTTCGCCTCCCGTCTGCCCCCTCCCTCGCAGCCGTAAGCCCCATCACAGATTATTTTACAAAAAAATAGGTAGGTATTTGTATCTAATTGCATTTAGAAAACTTTTAAAAGTTCCCATTTATAGCCAAGCTAATTTAATCATAATCAGAAAAGATTTAATTGTTTGTTGAAATCGATTTCGCTCATAATTCGAAAACGCTAGGCCGATTTGATGTAGTGTAATAATTCATTTACTATTTAAATCCTACATTATCCTTGCTGCACTTAATTCTTATAATTAAATTAAATAGCAAAAATATTGTGTACGAGCTTTACCGGCTTACTTCGTTACGCCATAGAATATAAAATACTACAAAAGACTTGGCTCTATAGACTATGTTTTTTTTTTAACTGCCCAGAATGGCCGAATAAAAAACCAAACAACAAAAACCACCTGTCAAAATATGTAAACAACGGAAAAAATATTACACCTTGCGTTACATTATTTGAGTTTAGGTAAGAATCCCTATTTTTTTTGAAAATCTAATATTATATCCTATGACACTCGGGGTTAATGTAGCTTCCTACCAGTGAAAGAATTCAAATCGGTTCAGTATTTCCGAAGCCTATTAAGCCTAAAACAAACAAACAAACAAACAAACAAACAAACAAATCTTTCCTCTTTATAATATTGGTATAGATAATTATATTGTAAGGAAGAACGGAGTTCGCCGTGTTAGCTATTTAGGTATTTAGGCTATTTAGGTGTAGGTATTTAATAAAATAGCACACGATAACAAAACGGCTAGGCTAAAAAGTTGTAGGTAAAAATCAAAGCCTTATCAATAGACGAATAGTCCTAAGGACCTTTTCAATAATGTTTTCCCGTCCTTCCCAGGACGCGTGCACCGAAAGCCCTTTTCCTCCTTGAAAGTTATTGAGGTCTGTCTATCTATATACCTGTATTACTTATAGGTTGTATAAAGATTTAACTTCAAAGATTTCTCAGGTTGGTTTTAGTACCTATTTGGTACATACCATTATATTTACTAATTTCTTTTGGTGTTTGGTTAGAAAGAAAAAAATAATGGGCAGATATAATGTATTGTACGATATCTCATATGAGTTATCTTTTTTTGTTTTCGTTAGAAATATATTCAAATCCAATTACATATTAAAAATGATAATAGATGGGATATAATGTTTAAAAAGTAAAATACAAATAAAAAAATGCATACTTCCGATTTTACTAAGCAGGTTTAATAAGAAAATATGTCAACCACCATCTTTTATTTTTAATAGTCTGTAGTTATACATTTTAATTTAACAGTGGCCAGGATTTTAAGGATCGTAGCGCGTTCTCCTATGTTATATTTTTTTATTTTACAAAGCAATCGATGCTTCATAAGTGGCCAGTATTTTAAGCCACAGATTAATTTGAACCTCAATCCTATCCCTTTCCAAAGCCCTTTTGAGTTGATTAAAAAAAGTTATTTTAGGCGCGAACAGTAAAAATAATACTAAAAATAGGTTGATTCCAGGAATGCTTGTTTTGTAATTATCTGTTCAGGTTTACGGATTATTACAAAAATTTCATTTTAACGGTATTATATTTACAAAAAAAGCAATACTTAGAGCTCGGTATAGGTTGGGAGCCTGATTTCTCTAAGGAGCCAGAACATGGAAAACAGAGATCAAAAGACTCTAAATGTAATGGTTTGTTTACAATTGAAATAACATCAGGCGGAATGTTAATAATTAAAAAGAATACACACAGTAGTCACACAATATGAATGGGTTATAAATTCTGTGGCGAAAATATTTCAATGGATTTTTAGAATTTTTGACAGAAACAAAATTGCTACCGAATTTAGCCCTTTAATTTTAATCCCAACATAGGTTCTCGTGACTTTTATTTGAGACAGAAATCTTGTTTATTCGGCAATCCGGCATCGTCAAGGGAGTTAAATTCCTCAGTGGCGATGCATAAGATTTGTGGCTGCTGTTAAACAGCTAACTCTTTTCCTGGTTCCATTCATCACTTGTGGAGAAATGGGTTGGCTTTGCGGTCGTTATTAAAAATGTTTATTCTGGTACTATTATTGTTTTTCTTTTTAGACTCTGTCATTGATTGATGCCATTTTGTTTCATTGAGCTGGATCGCGAAAGACGATGTCTGGAGCGTTTGAGGGTTTTTTTTTGCAATCTTAGCATCTTTGGTAATTGATAAATTCTTATTGCTACTTTAAATATATTCATTAGAAGTTGTAATATATCTGTCAGCTAAGATTAAATTTACTGATAGGTATTAATCAGTTACCAATTGACCGCTCCGTAGCTCAGTTGGCAGTGATGTGAACTGAGCTGCGTATGCACCTGGGTTCGTTTCCCGGCGGGGAGAACATTGTTATGATGAATGTCGATGTTAGTTTCCGGTCTGGGTGTAATGTTCGTATCTGTATATGTTTCGGGCACCCTAGATACAGGTTCTTTCTAGTATGGGCTCTGAGTGTGATGCGCTAGAAAATTACTTATGTCTTAAAAGCTACTTCATTCTAAAGTACATTTAAAACAAAGTGAGTCTAACACATGCCCACCTGTTAATACACTGTGTAATTAAATTTGCACAAGCTTTGAACCAGATCCCATCCTATTTGAGTACTCTAGCCCTTATGAGTTAATGTATAAAGGTTATACTTGTGTAAGAGCATTGTAAAAGTTGCCGATTTGTACGTTTCATAAGACTTTGTATAAATTGTAAACGGAACAAAGTATTCGTATTTCAGTTACGTATTTTTTTTGGAATTTAACACTTACCGTATTGTTCATAAAGATAAAGATTTAAAATAGCTTTACTGGAGGTCTTCTTCTCTGGTTACTTGTATGGTAAATACGAGACATCCAGTCTAAATTGACATACCTCAAATTACTAAAATGTTCTTTGACTTTTTATGAATTACATTGTTATATTTTTAGAAACAGCACTGTTTCAGTAGTTTTCAGCAGCAATTATACCTATAAATTTGCAATTTAACAGGGTTCAATAAAACTATGTATTGTAGGCGTAGTTATGTTAAAAGTGCTTGTTCCATATTTTGACTTGTCCGTGAATTTTCATGTATAGTGGCGGTCTTCCTAGACCGCCACTATAGGAGGCCATAACAGATTTGTCTATGGTTTCGTCAGCCCTAGACTGTATTACTAAAGAACAAGAACGGGAGTGTTACGCCGACTGTGTCCGCCACTGTATGCGTCAAAATATGCCTCTATAGGGTTGATTACAATTTATTCACATGTCAATATTACAAGCTATAGGGATGTGCAGTCACTTAGTTCAGCTCTCAGTGGCAAATGAACTGTGAAGCCTGATGTAATGCCGGGGTAGTGTGTAATATTGTTATCTACTTAGCTAGGTAAGATACTCTTAGACTTAACGTTTTAACTAAGTATTATAGTTTTCATGAAGTGTAAAGACGTCAACTGCTGGACATACAAGTATAGGGCCTCCCGCTCAGATCGCCATACCACAGTATAATAAATAGTACTAACTTACAGTATGTGCTAAGCAGACCAGGCGCCGCACGGTGGAACAAGAGGCTCCCACACTCGGAGCACCGTGGGGCGAGATGGAGGAGTTTGCCCAAGACAGGAGCAATTGGCGAGCTTTACTGAGAGCCCTATGTCCCTGATGAGGGATAAAAGGACATCATCATCATCATCATTACATACAGTATGGGCACTCCCTGCCTCCCTCAGCAAGTGCGGCTCTCCCGCGCTCGGTTACCTCTCAGTTACCGCTCAGTACACATAAAGCAGCGTCGCACGTCTCATCTCGCTCACACTATCATGATACGCGCGCACGTACACGAGTTTCGGCTGTGCGCGAAGCAACGCGCTTTTTTTCTATAAAGTGGCCGAGAAGTGTGGCCATACCGGCTGTTCTTGTGCGACCTTCGTCTTTTCCCATGGGTGTCGTAAAAGGCGACAAAGAGAAAAATCGGAGGACGAGCAACAGTGTCCTTGGACAAAACCTGCAACAGTCATAACTCCGATCGCCAACCCGTCTGCCAAGCTATAATAAAATAAAAAAAAAAAACAAAATGATCACTTAAATACAAAAAAGCGAACAAATAAAATATTAGGTGGATTCTTATTTTAAAATGATACTGTCTGTCATACTAAACACTGGTTATTAAATTGTTGGCTTAGTTGAAAACCTTGTTTCTATAATATGTTAAATTTAAATCGAAATAAATCATCGTTCTGTATTAAAATAAATCAAAAAGATTTGTGAGTGTAACACTTTGCCAAAATATAATATCAGAATATATTTTAATCATGAATCGGGAACAAAACAATGAAAATGAAAAACAAACAAAACAATCTCTAGGCGTGTCGCGGTAAAAGTGATACTGTGTAAACGCCTTGTTTATAAAACGTCCAGTTTATTAATGGGGTAGGAGCCGAGTAGTTGATAGTTTAAGGAGATTCGTGCTTCTACTGTCAAAATATTGTTTATTTTTTTATTTTAAAATAATGTTCGTCAATCTTTAAAATTGTTATGTTCCGAGATGCCTTTACTTATTTATCTCGCTTTCTTTCTTCAATTCAGTTTTGTTTACTCGTAGTCTCGTTATATAGTCTTCACAAAATATACTGTTCTACGGTTTTATAGTTTTTAAACGAAAGTATTTGTCACCTTACTCAAGTTCTTAAAGTTAAAAGTTAAAAAACACTTTATTGCCCACAAAAGATTAAAAAAAAAAACATTATACAATTAATGGTACACATAACTAAATGTGCATGCAATGGGCGGACTTATGGCTAAAAGCGATTTCTTCCAGGCAACCCTCTTCTTCTTCTGAGTTGAGTTTTTAATGAAACCTTACAATAATTATTATTTTAAGTATACCTATATGGTAAAAATTTATTACTTCAAGTTTAACTTTTATTAATTCACGAGGCAACTATCGTAGTCGTACCCGGCGTGTCATCTCACAGGTTGCTATATCAAACATTTTTACAGCGGGTGCGGCCGATTTCGACAGTGAAACAAAACGGAACGACCCAAATAGCTGAATGAAGAGGATTCGAAATAGACAAACATACATACAGCGGGACACGACAACTGTATACTATTATAGTGAATCTGAGGAAACTGTTGGATTGGATATTAGAGTTTGTTTTATTTTCAAAAGTTTTTTATCCGTACTAATATTATAGATGCGAAAGTAACTCTCTATGTCTGTCTCGCTTTTACGCCAAAACTACTGAACCGAATTCAACGAAAATTGGAAAATTGGAAATGGAAAATTTAGATTTTACCGTTTCAAGAAAAATTGAGATGGCGAAACCGTAGGAAGCACACTAGTCTACACTACATTTATAAAAATGAATCGTGGTTCGTTAGTCTTTCTAAAACTCGAGAACGGCCGGTCTGATTTAGCTGATTTTGGTCTTTTAATGTTTGTAGTAGTCCAAGGAAGGTTTAAAAGGTAAGAAAATATAGAAAAATTGGTGAGATTTATTTTTAAAAATTGTAAGGCGTGATACGAAGTTCGCTGGGACAGCTAGCAAACAATAATAATTTTCGTATTCTAACTAATTCCTTAAACCTATAACCATATAAAGCTCCGCCAACCTAAACGGGAGAATAAACATATTGTTGCGTCAGTTAATCACTGAAAAACGTCACGAAGATGTATAGCTACACTCTTCACACCTCCCGAGAGAAATTCAGTGTAACATTGTTATTAGACGCGTCACTGGGTAAATAATTGACGGCGCACGCGGCAGCAACCTTTGTGGATTTGCGTGTGAGCTAAAGTTAGTTTTGAAATTGTTTTACTTTTAAACACAAATTTAGAGGAAGTCTTAAATTTATTAGAAGTGATAGTGAACACTTAAATAATTAAAATCATGAGAAAAAAGCTAGTGAACAAATTTTCTTTGATGCAAGAAAATAATATTACAAAATAGCGGTACCAAAATAAAAAATAGGACAATGGTGCTGAATGATCCACCTAGCTATATATATTATTCGATCCTTCTTATATAAAAAAATCAAAAGTTTATGATGACGACTTCACAGTATGATAGCTTGAATATAGGAACAGCACTTGAGCTATTATTTTGTAATAATAATGTGTAATTCGATATTGTCAGGCATGCAGAGGCAGCAGAAAGTTGAAGAACAGGGTGGATCATAAATTCTTGCACATAGCAACATTAGTTTTTTTTTAACCATTTGAGGTAGTGGCTTGTGGGTGGTGGCAAGCGATACGTCACTTCATGCAATTTAAGTCACGATGGAGCGCTTCACGAGACAACAGCTTGCGTTTTGTGTAAAACAATTTTACAGAAACTTTTTTTTTCACGCATGGATTAGTGATTAGAGTAATCAAAAAGACGTTTTGAATGAAGAAGTAAAACGTTTATTTGATTACTCTTCCACAGCTGTAGCCGCCACGAGTATCTCTCGTGTGAGCTGTCAATTATTTCAGAGACGCAGCGCGGTGCGCGGTGTAATTTTCACTGCGGCCCGCGGGTATTGTTCGCCCCTTTTAATTGTGCCCAGTTCAGTGACATTAGAAGATGTTTGTCTGGGTACCTACGTGTTTATTATTATTATTATAGTTCAATAACTAAACCCTTTTTATAGCCTTGATGTTGGTAGGTGTGGTACCAAAACGTCAGCGTAGTTCCGTCCCGGTTTGAACAATAAAATAACGTTAGGGTAGGGGAGCGCCACCACCATGAAAGGAACTCTTTTTTTCTACCTATGTTTTTTTTAAGGAGCTTTTAATAGCTTACTGCCTCCTGCCAATTGCCTAGTTAATTCATTGATGTAAGGTGTAAGGCAAAAAAAGGTAAGATTTACCTACTTATGAATAGAATAGAATAGAAAACATTTTATTGCATACAAAGTAATATACAAGAGTATATTATTAAATCTAGGGTGCGGACAGATTGAATTTGCACGCAATGGGCGGCCTTATCGCTTAAAGCGATTTCTTCCAGACAGTCCACCATTAGATAAGCCTACATAAAATATAATTTGACCTCCAAACACAACAAAGGCATTGGGTTTCTGAATCTGAAATATTTGGCGACTAGTATCACCTGAAGCATGCTTCAGGAGTGAATAGCATCCTTCGTTGAAATACTTAAAGAGCCACCCTGCGATCGCCAACCCGCCCTTTTCTGTAACGGGGAGAAATATCGCCTAAACGAATTTCCCGAAGCTCGGAGGAGCGACGGGGGTATGTGGGGCTCGCACCCACTAAAACCCTCCGGTGGCCGTCTTGGCGTTTTTGGGAAGGTCCCCGGGAACCATAGATTATCAGCGTCCGGACTGGAGTCCTTCCCATATCTGGCAAACTCCCTCCACAATTATTATCCCTGTGGCAATATGTGGGGGAGACCTATACGTACCAACAGTATACGTCTGTCGTTTTTAATGATGTAACATAGCAGCCGCATTGTGTGTTTTAGAATATTTGACTGGAAACTTTATGTAATTACTTACACGTAGTTGAAGTTCGTTGGGCCAAATATTCGGATGCCGTCGTCTAGGCGCGACCTGCATACTAAAACGTTTGTGGTAATGATAAGTTTGCCATCGTGTCGTGGTTAGAATTTAAGGGTCCTAAGAACTTAATCTGAATCTTACTTAGTCAAGCACTATTAGGTATTCTGTAGTAAAACTTAAATTCATTAGAGAAATATAATAACAAGTTACTTACTAAATTAGTTTACAAAGTATAAGTATACTAGTCGACCCGGCGAACTTCGTACCGCCTAACCTATAGCAATGTTGCTCATGTATTATTCTTACAAACCTTCCTCTTGGATCACTCTATCGATTACACAAAACCGCATCAAAATCCGTTGGGTAGTGTTAAAGATATAAGCATACATAGGGACAGACGCGGGAAGCGACTTTGTTTTATACTATGTATTGAAGTACTTAGTATAAGTACTTCTGTCAGTTACTGACACTTGTTTTGCAAAAAAATTAGGAATAGTAGAACGAAGATACTATAAAAATTTTGAGAGTCGGAATTCTTAACCCAATCGTAATAGAATAGTAATAAAAGTATAATCTATTATGTTCTATTACGATTGGCTCAAGAATTGCGATTCCTGAAATTTTGTTAGTATCTTCATTCTATTAATCTTACAGGATCAAAATTACGAGACTCGTAATAGAGTTATCGTTTAATAGTCTAGATGCCGTTTATCCTAACCCATTCTTATGCAGGAAAAGAAGACACCAACAATTGAGTCATTAAAAAAATGTCAGTCGTCCCACTATCGTCAGATCTACGCGCTGCAAAATTAAACCTAATTAGCATGCATGCATTATGGAGGCAATTAGGTGGTTTGAACAATGTTTTGCCGGGGCATGGGGGCCCGTTTCGAAGAAAGCCTGTCGCCTTTGTGCGTGGCTTTAGGCTGCGATATACTGGGGACTCGGAACACGGAAAAATTAGAACCTAATAATATACCCAGAACTTGATCTTAAACATCGAAATTCGTCATAACTATCAAATTACAGTACGACGGGGCGAATATTGATATTCATCATATCAATATTCGCCCCCTCCGTGAATCGAACCTAGGTTTACACGTTTACTCAGTCCACATCACTGCCAACCGAGCCTCGGAGCAGTCTAAAATACATGGATGTTCTCTTTTTATTTATTTTTACATCTGTACAGTGGCAGTCTAGCACGGCGTAACAGATTTGTCTATGTTCTCGTGCGCCCTAGACTTTAATACCAAAGAACAAGAGTTATTTTGCAATACAGAAAAACCGGAAGTGTTACGCCGTCCTAGACCGCCACTGTATGAACATATATAAAAACGATCCGAAACATTATAAGTAAGAATATAATATTTATTTGTAAAAATCTTACTTGCTTTGCATACGTTCAAAATGCTGTTTTCCAAAAACGTATCATCCGAGATACAGTGTTTTAGGTTTACTAGGCAGAAACTGTTCTCATAATTTCTTAAACTTCATCATTGAATTGGCTCCACTTTAGTGGAATATTATACCAATGTCAAGTTAGTTATTTTTACCAACTTCGAAAAAGAGGAAGTTCTCAGTTGATGTATGTGTCAGCTTATTAAAGGCGTGTTTTTTTTTTTTGCAAAAAAGAAATCATTGTGTTCTCTATTTATATTGTTCCCTCCCGGTGTATTACGCCGCACTGCGGGAAAATTCCTGACATTCCCGCCATGGACTCGGCGGTGGGACATGCAGCATTTTTGGCCATTTTTTGCGAAGTCGCCATGCCAGGCAGGAGCCTTAATTGGACGTACAGTTGTCGCAGAGAAATGCCCCTTAATAAGGTATATGAAATTGAGCAGTGACCTTGGTTGAACTTTGGTATTTATGAGCTTCGACTCGTGGTGGATTGGATACAGGTGAAAGAAAAATCGTTTAATTCTACCATTGGCGGTATTTAAGGCAAAATGAAATATATTCTACCACTAGAATCATTCATATCAGAGAATTTAATAACTAAATTTACAATCTGTATTAGACATATGGGCCAGCATTTTAACCTACAGGATGACAGAAGATTTATGGATCGAATATGTGCTGGTTTCGCTAACTTACAAATTAATGTCAAGTATAAAGTTTATTAAATGGTTTTTATAAAAAAAAAAACAGCTCAACGATTTCGCTTCTCATACTATACATTATTTATTTCAAAAAAGGAAAAAAAAACTAACTTCGCTACTCAAAACAAAACACAAATCCAAAAACAAACCAAGCAAACAGCACGCTCCGTAAAGCAAATAATTAATTTAGCTCAACAAAATTTGTTTTTAATTGAAAAAAAAAGGGAACTTCAAAATATGCAGCATGATATCGCGTTTTCGAAATATCTGCTTAAAAAGATCTCGACTGTATTTTATCTAAAATGGCACAAAAAATTACTTGTTAAGTGGTAGTGCATATGCATGCGGGTCATTAGCTGTAATTAATATGATGCCTGCGATACAACAGTGGCAGTTTTATTATTATTTTTATTATGTTAAAAAATGAACTTTTTGAAGTTTTTTTAGTTGGTCAAAACAAAACTGTGGAATTGTTCAAATTCGTATTATCTGACCGCTTAGCATGCCATATTTAAGTTTAAAAGCTATGATAAATATAAAAAGATTTCCAAAAAAAAAAATTGATAAAGGAAACGTGTTCCGCTTTATGTGGCCTTATTACGGGGACGTTCAGTTAAAAGGTCTATTTCTTTGATAATAGCTTCGATAGCGAAAAATAAAATTAAAGGCACTATTTTGCCGCTCAAAATTGAAACCCTTTTGACCGACTTCAAAATAGGAGGTTATCAGTTTTACCTGTATGTATGTATATATGTATGTATGTCCGCGATTATCTCGCGTTTGGCTGACCAATTTTGATTCAGTTTTCAGAAATGTATTTGTAAGGTTCAGAAGAAGGTTTTAGTACATATATTAACCGACTTCAAAAAAGAGGAAGTTCTCAGTTTATGTATGTGTCAGTTTGTTGAGGGTGGGTCTCTTTTTGTAATAGAAGAAATTATTCCATCGCCTTCTTAATTTTATAAGACAGGCAAAATATTGTTTATTTTTATATCTTTAGCTTTTTTTTCTTCAACCTGTCGTCATTGCGTGTTAGTGTTACCATAATTGTTACTTATAACAACAGGTAGTCAAAGACGCTGAAGTACAACTTGCGGTGTAGTACCATATGTCGACAGCATATGGCCAAGGTTTTTATGCTCCTACGATTTGTTTATATCTCTCACTCTTTCGCACTTATGTAGTTTTTTATACAATTGTCTCTTTCCTACACTTTCCTTTAATTTGTAATTTTAAATAATAATATGCGGGCTTGAGTGAAAAGGATGCTATTTTGGTCGCAAGAATAAATTATAGGGTTGGTTAAGCAAAAAGTGACTTTATCCTTTCTTCTGTTATGTCGATAATTCAGCTCTTATTATGTTATTTTGCTACTTGTCAACATGTCAGTTATGTTACCTTAATACTACTGTATCATAAATAACAGGTTTCAGCCAGCCAGTACCTAAAGTGTCTATACTACTACTACTACTACTACCATTGCCTGTGAGTTGCCTGGAAGAAATCGCTTAGCCCATTACCCTCTTTTACTCATATATTATCAAAAATTTACTGTTTTGCATTATTTTTTAGTTTTGGTTTTATTTTTATTTTTGGACAATAAGGCCTTTATTTTTATATTCTTATCAATATATATAAAACTCTTCCGTTACTGACTGACTGACTGACAGACAACGCAGAGCCGAAACTACTGGGCGTAGAAAGCTGAAAATTGGCACGTGGGTTCCTTGGGGAGTGTAGGTGAGCACTAAGAAGGGATATCCCGAAATTCCCACGGGAACGGGAAAAAACGGGATTTTGTGTTTATGAGAAATCTGCGCGGGAAAAACCGCGGGGCAGCCTCTAGTATTGTATATGCAAGGAATGAGAATTTGATGAATGCGATCAATAACACAACAAAAAAAATTATTAAAAGAAACTTATAAAAGGAGGTAATATTTTTTCTTGAAAATTTTTAAATTCCGGAGGAGAAGCACATTTTTCTTAAATGATATATTAGGTAATTAGTTGCTAATGCTGCTTTTAACTTAAAACGCTCTAGCCTCAATAGATAAACCTTAATTGTATGAACTGTATGCATACAAACTTCGGCGGCGGATATCAGATTGGGTAGGATTTGTATCGTGCGAGTCAACCGCTCAACTTTGGCTCAACTCTGTGAATTGTTTAACGAATTTACGAACACACAGGAGGCGTGTGTTTTAGGTACATATTCAGTGTACGTTTACCATTATTTATTGTATATTATTTGTGTTTTATTGAATTAGTTTGATCCACGTTAAGCTTTTATTCTTGTAAGTGAGTAATGTAACGACTATAGCCTTACCATAAAATGTTCTTGCACTTTTTTCTATAAAGAAAACATTTAGACTTCCAAAATTTTAAAGTCACAAAAAATCGTTTAATTTTTTTCAAGTTATTTATTTATTCCGAAATTTGGGTTGATTCCAACGACTCGAAAAATTTTACTTCATTTTTTAACTAAACCTGAATTAGGCTTGATTGCCAGCGACAAAATTTGCTTTACAAAATTTTAAGTTTAAATATAATCTATTTTTTTCTAGTCATATTGATCCAATTGTAAAACAAACTTATAAGAGCCCTAGATAATATTCTTGATTATAACATATATGTTTTTCAGGCAGATAAGTAGTATAGGAAGTATTTTCTATGATTTCCTTGCAAAGCGCTTTTCGCTATTAAACCGCTGAATGATTGATGATTGATTTCATACGTTACTTGTTAAATTACTTCACTAAAATGGAGTCCAAGCACATTGGCAGGGGTATTGGAAATAACATTATAGTTTATCCTGTCGACTTCGCAATCGAAAAGCGTCGGAAAGGGAGAGCAGGTGCGAACATGGCCCTTTGTGAAACTCACATCACTCCTTTTGTTTACGCGCGTTAATTATTTTGTTTTCATAGTAGTGAATATTGAGTCTTTCTATCATCTATCTATCTATAAGCTGCTGCAAACGGGTTAGTGTAGATGCGCCAAGTGCTATTTATAATAAATAATAATTATAATAACACATCACACTCAGAGCCCCTAACTAGGAAGAACCTGTATCTAGGGTGCCCGAAACACACACAGAGACGAACATCACACCCAGACCGAAAACAAACATCGATATTCATCATATCAATATTCGCCCCGCCCGGGAATCGAACCCGGGTGCACACGTTTACTCAGTCCACATCACTGCCAACTGAGCCACGGAGCAGTCAAAAAACCAAAGAATATTCAAACTTTTTTGTTTTTTTGGTTGATATTTCTTTTACGTGTAAATTGAGATGAAAATCTGGCGAAATAGACCCCAGCTTACAGAAAGCATAAAATAAAAATAATCGTAAATGCCTATAAAATTAAATATTGGCGCGTTTTAATAAAGCATTTAACTGCATAAACCATAACTTCTAAAATTATTTAATATTTATAATAGAACATACTAAAATCTTTAACTAAAACATGAATTTATCTCTCAATTAAAAGTAAATACCGCAGAGAACATTAAATGACGCCATATTTTAGGAGATGTTTCAAAACTGACGGCAAGAATCTGTGATTGATTCCTGAACACACCAGAGATTCTTAAAATCTGCGATCCTGAGAGTTTTTTTTTTTTTGTCGAACGGGTGCGATACTAGCGCCACTTCGATAAATAATTTATATATTCCAAAGTGTGTAAAACTAAAAGTGGCCACTTTAAGACAACAAACGAATATTTCTAAGATCATTATCCGGAAAGCTACACAACAGAGCCTAAAAATTCTAAGCAAAATTATCTAGGGCTTCATTGACGCATATTTTTGCTTAAGGCCATGGTTTAGAAGATATAATTATTTATCGGAAGTGGCGCTAGTATCGCACCTTTTAATCATAAAAAGTTCGGTTCTACCACAAAAAGTGGTAAACCTTCTCTAAATCACTAGACTAGGTTTAAATGACTAATTCGCCATAAAAAAATGGCGATTTAGACCGGTCTAACTTTTTTTGTAGTGAGGTAAAAATCAAAGCAGCAGTCTAAAAATCCTAGAAATAATTCTTTGTGTATTGGAAGGAATTAAAAAAATAAGGGCCGTTTTAAGCATTTAAACCTGTAGTATAAATTTAACTTTGTCACTATTTTGTCACTGACACCGACGGGTGTTACGCATTCTTCTCAGACGCATTAAACAAAACATTTTTTTAAAGCGAATTATCTACCTACTCTGTTGAGTTAAGAAAAAGAACCAAAAATGTCCACGCCCAATTTAGAATAGAAGAGGATAATTTATCTGAGTGAAAAAGCGAGAAGTCACCAAAAAGTTTGTCACGAAGATTAATACTTCTCTCTAGTTCCTAAACGAGATTACTGATGGTTTTGTGGTGTTATCCGTTAAAATCGAACTTTGTTGGAACTTAATGCTCATAGTAAACTTTTGTTTCTTTTTTGAGTATGTAACTATTTCATTATAAGAGTCTTTAATATAAATAAGTGTTACTTGAATGTGCGATATAATTTAAGTAATCTCGATTTCTCTTTAATGAAAACCTAATTAATAATTTAGCAATTTGTTTTTTTATTTTTTTGGCAATACAGCTTTTCCATCTTTAAATTTTTCATCTACTCTTCGGTAGGCTAACCGTTCGTAAGATAGGTGGACATGGACATCGCCAGTAATGAATACGGTCCAAAATAAACAGAATTGACGAAACGCCCCCAGCCGTGACGGCAATACCTAAAAATACGAACCACTAACATGGAAATGGATATGCTAAGCAAAAAAAAAAGTAAAGAAAGCAAGACAGCTTTAGAGAAGTTACAAAAACCATAATGCTTCGTGACGTGGGTGGACACTTTTTAAAAGACTTTTTTGATCTCTCATTTCGTGCATGCATCTACTCGAATTATTTATACGTGACGTGATTTCTGTAGGACTTTAACAAGTCTATCTTCAGACTTCTAAGACCTTGTCCAGAAGGAGTTATTTGTCGCAAATCCTATTCATCGCATCCATAGCATCGCGCGAATTAAAAATACGCGCGTAAATCGAGTAAACTACGCTAGAAGTTTATCTCATTAGTAAAATAGGCGCCGTATGGTGACGGCTTCGTCTCTTCCACAGATCGCTTCAAGAACAATATTTTTTTTGCCATAATCGCCACTCTTGGCAAACAGGTTGGCGATCGAAATATTGGATCTCCTAGTTTTTCAACGACGTACGCTTCACAACAAGGACGGGCACCTTCGGGTTTTCCGGTGTTCCCTTAGACTCCATTTACGACTCCAATTGGAGGGCAATGGGCTGGTGGTAGGCTATGCCACCACTACACGGCTTGACGAATGATCTTATAGAACCTTTTTATTCCTAACGTTTCCTATAATCTATACCAATATTATAAAGAGGAAAGATTTGTTTGTTTGTAACGAATAAGCTCCGGAAATACGGAACCGATTTGAAAAATTATTTCACTGGTAGGAAGCTACATTAACCCCGAGTGTCATAGGCTATATTAGATTTTCAAAAAAATTAGGGATCCCTACCTAAACCCAAATAATGTAACCCAAGGTGCAATATTTTTTCCGTTGTTTACATATTTTGACAGGTGGTTTGTTGTTGTTGTTTGTTTTTTATTCGGCCATTCTGGGCGGTTAAAAGAACATAGTCTATAGAGCCAAGTCTTTTGTAGTATCTTATATTCTATGGCGTAACGAAGTAAGCCGGGAAAGCTCGTGGCATAATAAAGGAATCAACTTATGAAACCATTCCTATTTCAATATTTTACAAATGATGTGTCAGTTTGTTAACTTCTATATCTACCTATAATACTTATTCTAGTATTTGCTCTTATTTTACCCTTACGTTTCAAACCTCAAAACAATACAACCAAGCTATTAAGTTGGAACTGTTCATGTGAATGTTCATTGGTAAATCATTGAAATAGGTGTCCCTTACCCAGCGAGCACTACTCATAATAGAGACGTGACGTTTGTTAAAATATTTTTTTTATTTGAAAACTGCTTTCGCCAAAACATTCATCACAAAGTTTGTGATTCTGTTTGGTCGATTCAACTAATTCGGTGGCCAGGATCATATTGATTTCAACGATAAGTTTTTCGTGTTTTTCGTGTTATGGTAGGATAGAATACAACCACCCCATCGCCTCCCATAGGTGTTGGAAAACGCGACTATAGTAGGGAACACCCGAAAGAAGTACAGCAGCTTCTTTGTTGGGAAACTTAAAGAGCCATACTGCGATCGCCAACTCACCTCCTAATCGTAGGCTATTACGTAAAAACCTCCTCACAATTTTTGTCCTATTCGATCTGTGCAAACCTATGTGTTCAAGTCAAAAGTCAAAAGTCAAAAATGATATATTCAATATAGTATAAAAGCTATCACTTATTGAATTAAAAGTCAATTAGACTAATCTAATTGGAATGATACCTTATTTGGTAAAGTATCCTATACTGAGAGAGGCGAGGTAGTTCAGGGTACCCACCAATGGGCTCAGGCAAACAAATGTTTGCCTTGCCTTACGACAAATGGTCGCCTGGAGACGCCCTTAAACTAGCCCTCCTCGTTCAAATGATTCTTATCCCTTTCGCAATGATTTTACAGCGTAGAGAAGAAAGAGTTAACAAATTCTATTTTACAATTTATCTCTCTCTTTTTTTTTGTTGCGGTAGTGACGACGTTGTCTCTATACGTTTAGATGCTCGCTTGCCGTACCAAACAAAACAACTGAAGCAGACAATTTATTGAGATCTCCAGTAACTCTGATAGTTTAATGGCCCGTTGATGAACACAGGAACATAAAAGGTTTGTCTAGTAGTGTGTTAATTGTCCTATTTTTGGTCAGATGGGCAGATAAGGGCGTCATTGGTGACGGTCCTAAGTTTATTTCGGTTCCTTAATGGCTTCTTGGATTATTGTTTTGAAAAGATGTCGCTTTACTTGTGCGTGTAACTCCTTGAGATGTAGAGAAGTTTAAGGAGTTTATTTCTTGAAAAAAAAAAAACCTACATAGGTACTAAGTAGAACTAGGTTTGATTGCCGTCGAGCTCTTGGATGTGCTAGAATCTAGCAGCTAGATAGTGGGCATAATTATCCAAAGCACGAACAAAACATTTTGAATTGGAATTTACCTTCAAATTCATAAAACTACATAATTTTAACACAAAGTTACTGGCCGAAAATAAAAATCAGTCATAGGCTAGCAACAAAAATACTAGTCCAAAACGCGAATTATTAATTAATTATTATTTTCATCATTAGCAGGCCCACACGCCTTACTTCTCCGTTAAAGGAGTCCTTTTTCCTGCCTTCAGCTTTGCGACTGGTAGTATCATTCCTGTGGGGCATGTTTAGTGGTTAAGCTAGATTATAATAGTACTTCAAGCCACCCGCATTATTGTCATATGCGACGCATGTGCGCTGGCTCTACTACGTTTCCGTTTGGTTCGTTTCCATTGCCGTGCGTCGTCCGGCTAGGTTTTTCATTTATATTCATAAGCAATAACAGAACGCTTTCATTTAACTTTTTCTTTACTAAATGGCTTTGTCAGATCCCTTGTACATCCTCTCCTCGGTATTAATAACTGTAAAATTAAATAAAAAAAGTTAATTGTTACAAAGAACGAGTATGCGCTCCGCCGCTGCTTTGCCACCGCAATTTTCCTTCACACCGCAAAATCTCAATTTTCCGGTCCCGTCAGCATTTCGTAAAGAAATTTAGAATAAAAGGTATCTTTTAACGGAGTACTAGTAAATTAATTAATTAAAAATATAGTATACTGCATAAGACAAGGAGGTGGTGGTGATCGATCTTATCTTATGGTTCTAAGAGATTCTGTCCCCCTCTCTATATTCTAGCTCTTATAATCCGTAACTAGTAATGTTTTGGAGACTATAAGAAATGAAAAAAAAAAATAGAATAAATTGAAATCAGATTCGAGACTAAAATTATTATAAATAATTATTTTTGGAGAGTATCGGATTAACAAGCTTTCCGAAGCACGGAAGCGATGATGGCAAATTTTAAAGTCCGAAAATACTTACCGTCTTATTCATAAAGATACAGTAGATTTTAAGTAGCGTTACTGGAGGTCTACTTCTCTGGTTTTTGTATGGTAAATACGTGACATCCAGTCTAAATTGACATACGTCAAATAACTAAAATGCTCTTTAACTTTTTATGAATAAGAGGGTTAGTAACGATCCTATGTACGTATAGCAATGGAAACAGTTTACAAATTCGGTGACAAATCTATTAAAATAACGCAAGCCGAGGGAGCTAATGTTCTATTAATTACGATTTTGTTAACGAAGATAAAGCTCTGAATCGCTCGATTAACATGTCATTATCGCGGCTTTTTTATTAGGTTGTCATAACTTGCCTATCATAAAGCATTGAATATTATTAATTAGCTTTTTACTTCGTTCTTTCTATGTGACGATCATGTATCCAAAACAGGAAAAAAACAACAAAAATTAAAACAAGAAAAACACATAATAATTTATTTGGTATCTTCAAATATTTTCTAAAACTGCCTGAAAAATTGCTGCAATTAGGTTTTCCTTTTTTGCCCTTTCATTTGCTGCCTTCTGCCATAGGAAATGATCATTCGACGTAAGGTATAAGAACTGTATTTATTTTTGGTTCGTCTTTGCCTTTTGTGGTTTTCCTATAGTCGAACAAGGAATAATTATAGTTTTTCTAAGGCCTTTAGTCCCCGAGTCTCTCCGAGTGTTACAGTTTTTTTTTTTCAGAATCCATTGATATTACAGTGTTGAATTTTGCACACATTCCCACGGGAATAAAATGGAAACTTAATATTATTTTATTGTAATTCGTTTACGGATTTCAGTGCTTAACACTAATAATAACGTCCTACGAAAATTTTCGAAAAAAAACGTAGGTACCCATGATCTGCTCAAAGATGCAATCGTTGTCATTACAATAAAAATACAATATCGTTCTTACAGAGGTATTATGAAATATTAAGAAGCAAGGCACATACTCTACAAGTCTACATACAGGATGTGTCTGAAAAGGCAGTAAGAAATTGAATAAAATGAGTAGTACAGTAATACACTTCCGGTTTTTCTGTATTGCAAAATAGCTCTTGTTCTTTGGCAAAACAGTCTAGGGCTGAGGAAACCATAGACAAATCTGTTACGGCCTCCTAGACCGCCACTGTACCATACTTACAACATTTCCAAAGCGACATTAATTCACAAACTAAGAGCATGTTATGTAGGTGTTTCGGTAGATTTTTTGGGATTCATTCAACCCTTATTTATTTCAGAAAATTATTGACTTTGTTGAACATATATTTGATGAACATATTTGTCTGTGCCATGAAATATACACCCTGTATATCTAGGTTAACAATCAATAACCTGGTCAGTGTTTTTATGTGCTTTCCGTACAACGAAATAAAACTATTTTCGACGTACCAGTCGGTACAATGTTCGATCTTGAGAGCTCAATGAATTATTCTTACTAACTGGGACAAGTATTCAATTATTTATGGGGTCTTTTGAATCGATACTAGCGCGAATTGCGAAAAATATGACTTTTAAAACGATCTTAAAGTTCTCGACTGGCGACCACGAACCGGAAGATGCAGAGAAGGCAGACTTGAAATGATGAAACCATGTCAGATATCAGAAATGATATTATCTTACTATACTTAGTATTTTTTAGGGCACTATGTGTTAAGTTTGGCCGTTTTTGTTCAACGAGAGCACATACACGAGATCCTAAAGTTGTAATTATTTAAAAACAAAACACCATACCTAGACCTAGTACATACCTCTATACAAAATATATCGGCCAATTAATAACGTAACATTTCAATCGTCAGACGGCGGCAATCAATCAATTACTTACCATCTCCCGCCGAGATGCCGAGTCGGTAGACACGTGTGACAACCTCCTTAAGCCGACTTCTAGGTACGCACTGGCACCACTGTGCTGTAGTTTTAATTCAAATTAGAAAAAAGAATCCAAAATCCAAACCGAAAAGATCCAATTTTTTTCTAATTTAATTCAAATTAGAAAAAAGAATAGAAAATACCAGCCAGTGTTAAGGAAGGAGTTTGAAATGCGAATAGGAAACTATTTGTCTCTAAATAACACTGTATTACATTAATCAACTTGATTGCATGAGCGGCCTTATCGCTCACAGCGATTTATTCGGATACCCGTTTATTAACTCGCTCATGCATTTACTTGAAAAATTATCACGAAAGTTTCTTACACAAAAGTAAATGCATTTTGTGTTGTTATACATTAGGAAAGATACATGTTTTTTCTTATAAAACTGATTATTCATTATTCAAGATGTCGGTAGTGGCGATAATGTTGAGGTACAGACCGCCTTAACTAGAAATCATAGAAAAAGTGCACTTTTTTCATGAAACATAGACATATATAGACTAGGTATAGCTCTTTTAAGATTTTCTTGTTTTAAAATGTGTATGACCCTGTATGACCATAAAATATATATATTTTTTTTGCTTCTTCCAGTACAATTTACACAGCACACATACTCTATCTCGATTTAAAGTATAAAAATCCAACTAAAGAAGAAAAATATGTGAGTCGGTTGATGTCCTTTTTTGCCTACTTACTAAGTTAAATTTGTTTTTGGGACATGGTAATATGAAGTAATTAATTAAAGTGGTCCTATGAAAATCCTGTGACAGTTTCATTGGAAATGCACTGTAGGTTTTAGTGGAGTGAAAAGTTATAATCTCAACAAAATATGAAAGTAGTTGTTTCCAAAAAACCCTGTCACAAATCATACGATTATCATAGCAATACACGGAAGATAAATTCATGTATTGCTATGATAAACATTACTATAGCTTTAATAAAGTACGGCGCAAAGCGCACCCGTTCTAGCGCGCTCTATAATGTAATTATGTCTATGTGCTCTGCAGTTCAACGGCCCAGCCGAAATGACAGGTTCCTGCGGAGATTAAAAAACAAAACAAATGAATCGATATTAGTTAGAGCCGAGTTGTGTTTGGTTTAGGAATTAAGATCTTGGAGCAACTAACGATGATGGTGTGCTTCGCAATTTCTTTTTTAAACAAGGCTATATATACCATTTTTTTATTCCTGTGGGATTTTAAGGATAAAAATTAGTATAGTGGCGGACTAGGACGGCGTAACAGTTTTGTCTATATATGATACTGTGCGCCCGAGACTGTAATACCAAAGAACAAGGGCTATTTTGCTATACAGCAAAACCCGGCATGACATAATGAACCTTATCTAACAAGGTAACGCTAGTTTATTTGGGAGTGGAAGTCCATGAGTTACGTAGTCTTTAGTCTTTATTAAAACAAGTATTTTTCTTAATATTAAAATAACACGTGCACAACACTATGATAGTTTTTTTTATATTTTAATTCATATTTAGTTAAGTAATTATACCTACACAAAGTTTCACGGTTAAATGTTGATTGATTGTTGTGGTGATACAAGTTGGGCATGTGTTAGCATTATGTTGGGGGCTCAACTAAAATTAGTTTCTAATAGAAATAATTATTTTATTTGTTACGCAACAGCTTATATTATTTTTTTGTATAAAATGTAAATTCGTTGGGTCAACTCGCGTATCATTATAATTGAGATTAGTCCAATTAGCTTACTCAGTGAATATAGTCATCCTATTCCGTCACCCCCTTACCTTTTACTCAGTTAGAGGCACTTCTTGAAAAACTTTCTGAATAGAATATAATACATTTTTTCACATACAAGTAAGATACAAAGTACATTAAACAATTAAGGGACCAAATAATAGAAATAACGGAATCACATAGGCCTCTTCAATCTTCTCCGTCGCCTGTCCACCTTGTAAGGGTTTACCTATTCTGCGTTTTCCTCGATAACTTTTCCGCCCCAGCGACCATCTGTTCTTCGAGCTATGTGCCCTCCCTATTGCCACTAAGGTTTAGTAATTTTTGGGCTATGTCGGTGACTTCTGCAGATTTCATCATTCTGAGAAAATACAACAAAAATTTCGCTTTGAAGAAGCGTCTAGGAAGAGTTTGTAAGTAACGTTATTAAAATATATCAAAGTTGTCATGTTACAATATCTTATCTAACATAAAGCGCGTTTGATCAAGCTCATAATCCTGCCCGAACCTTCTACAGATTTCTTATAAGCGATATGTTTTAACCGCTTTCTTTTTACTTTTAACTAACAATTTCATTTCTTAACTATACTTTATCTTGGTCGTTAAATTTAAAGTGTGTTGTTTGTTTGTTTGTCTTAGTGTGAGGTCTTTTAGTTGTTTTAAAGAAATGACAATGATTTAAGGTGGAACGTATATTATATTATACATATAGGTCGGTTTGGCGAGAAATTAAACATAAGTAAACTGAAGTAAACGTTCCTACAATTACATTTCTTTGTGTGTGTACATTTTTCCTTCCATGGCATTTGGAACATTATTGGAACACATTGCAGAATATTCACGCCATGAATCATCCGCAAACAAGCCGTTTCCTACTTATGGGTTAAAGATGAGATCCTTGACGTATCCCTTTAACCGCCTTTAAGTGTATGATATTGAGGTTCATATTAGCGTGATAAGAGTCTCGGAAGTCCTCAAGGATAATAGATTAAGCGTACAATATGGTTATTGTAAGTTCAAAGCATTAATATCGAACGATGTATGGGAGGTCAATGGAATTGGGTAACTAATATGAAAAGAATACATTATTAAGAGCCAGTTTACAGCGATTCTAGCGCTATTCTCGGAAAAAAAAATATCTTCTAAACTAAGGCAAATATTAAAAATGTGGCACTGTATGGTAAGACACTAGATAATCTAGCTTAGTATTTGGGAGCACAGTAAAGTAGTCCTAAGTAAAAAGAACAAAATACTCCACAGATTGTTGCCAGTTTTAGCAACACTTTGTAGCTTTCTTTGGTGATTAACCTAAAAGCTATACAAGAGTGCCCTCAAAATACTAGGCTACATTATCTAGTGTCATACTGTGCCACATTTTTGATATTTGCTTTAGTTTAGAAAATATTAATTTATTCGCGAATGGCGCTAGCATCGCTGTAAACCGACTCTTAATTCGTCGATTAATTCAAGTAAAGAGTTTTGCTTTTATTTTTTACATTACAGAAAAAGAAAAATCCTTAGAAACTAAAACTGCAAACAGCAGAGACCATGGAAACAAGCGGGGGACAAAAAAGGCTAAATAAAAAAGTGCAACATGTGTAGGTACAAATGCGCAGTGAACTGGATCTAACATTTCAGACACTCAAGTAAAACAAAACGTGTTAAAACTTTGAAAACAATCCACGAATGTTGCCTGAATGTCACCTTTCCGTCCTCAGCGAGACGATAACCTCCGAATAATGTCATTTGTATGCGAATTTAGTGAATTAATTTAATATTTAAATGCAGAGGTAGGAAGTCCAAGGCCGTGTTATCTTTTTATTAAAATAAACTTTAAAAAAAGTAGAGTGCTTTTGCGTCATTCACGGATGACTGCGATACACTGTGAACTCTGCTGTAACGTAATCTCTTTTCGGGCTGGTCAGTGTTAATTCAACGCATTTATACCTACAATCTGTCTTTCTTTCAAAAGGGCGAAAAAATCTCTAGACCCTCAGACCTTTATTTATTTCGACATAACCCATCCAAACATACTAACGTCACGCCTGTTTTGCATCGGAGTGGCCAGAGACAATTGATTTCCACTGACTACAATCCTTCCAGAAGAACCAAAAGAAGTAATATTAAGTATTTCTAATAGTAAGTATTTCTTTTGGTTCTTCTACAATCATAATTATTTCCAGTTGGCGAACATTTGCCGTGGCCTACCCCTCTCCTATCCGTGCCTTCCGCATTCGCTTTGTAAATTTCTTTCTACAATCCATCAATAACCCCTAATACCTTTACTTAAAGGCCATGTTAAGCTACGTATGCCCCCTAAAGTGAACAGTTTTACATGGCCTCAGAATTGTTAGTATTTGACGCTAATACATACATACAATGTTATTTTCAGTCGCACACATGAAACTACATACTAGACTAAAGAAAGGAAGTAAGAAAGAAGAAAGAATATACATTTATTGCAACGTACTACTATGTATTATAAACTTGGAAACTTGCTTAGATGCTTGCTTGCAGTTTCAGCAGCTAAACAATATAGCATTGTTTCTAGTTCCCGTGGTAATATTGGAATTACCTTTCTTACTGCGCCTCTTCACTCCCTGAGGATACTTATTTTTTTTGTTTCATTCTCAATCGATTAAGGCTGTACGTTGTCTGCCAGTCAATAACAGAAAATTTGAAGAATAAAATTAGATGTAAATATAAGCCAAAAACATGAGTTTTAAAACAAGTATGATTTATTAATATATCTTATCCGTGCTCCTTTAGTAGACACTGTTTTTGCTGTGTTTCCCACAGCATGGGTGATGCAACGCGGTCGTCGGCCCAAGCCACACCTGTTGCCGAATTTTAGCGTTCCTTGTACTGTTTTAGGAGATTAGAATTGTAACTACTAATAAAACGTATAGGTACCTACCTAATAAAACGATTTCAATTTCAGAAATCTCAAAATCTTTATTATACTAGCTAGATCACTTGCCTATTTTTTTAAGGCGCAATTGTATAGGCACATAATTCTTAATGAGTTTAGGTTAAAGATCTAATATATCTACTGTACTGAGTGTTGCTTGAAGCACTATCCCGTGATCATGATGGGCCCACCCAAGGCCGTACAAAAAAGGATACTTACCTTACATTATCTAACAGAAAGAACTCCACACACTAATACCTACCCTAGTTAAACAACAAACAATAACACACACACATCATCATCACACATCACACTCAGAGCCCCTACTAGAAAGAACCTATATCTAAGGTACCCGAAACACACACAGAGACGCACATTACACCCAGACAACATCGATATTCATCATATTAATAGTCGCCCCGCCCGGGAATCGAACATAACTGCCAACTGAGTCTGGGAACTGTTCTAGGGAACTAAAGCATGTATCTTTTTCTGCTTTTTCAAATTTAAAAGCCTCGCTATTTTCGTTGGACCTACTTTTAATCCTTCCGTTTCCCCACGAGCTGCTTGACCTCTTGATACCACCACATCTTATTTATACTACACGAAAGTAACAAATATTTTAAACTTGAACCCTAAATTTGCCCAATCAGACTCAAGCTTGACTAGTATTTTTTCCACCAGCTTATCGTTTTTTGTCAGGTTCTCATAGCTCGTGGTTATTGGTCGATAATTACACTGTCTCAAATAGTTGTGGTCAGGCTTTATTGATATTGTGGTTGTAGACGGTTTGACTGTACCACGGCCTGTTTTAGTAACGATAGTCAATCAGTCAATGAGCTCTAAGTTACAGTGTAGTTAAGGCTTGTGAAAACCAGTCGCATCCGTAAGCCGCGGCTGTCGGAGGCGTCCGATGGTTAGCGTGCTTTCATACAAATAGTATGCAGCAAATCACTCTCGGACGTCCGAAGGCCTTTCAATGTATTGAGATTGACATTTGACTTCCATTAAAAGCTGACAAGCCGTCGGACATCCGAAAGCGATTTTCTGCATACTGTTTGTATGAAAGCGTGCAGACGTTCAGGCGGGCGAAATTTGGACTATTATATAATGTCCTTAAGAGCCATAGCACAGCTAAAGTAGCGCCACTCGAGAAAAAAATAAATATCTTCTAAACTAAGGCAAATATCAAAAATGTGAAACAGCATTCCCCTAGATAATTTAGCCTAGTATTTTTAGGGCATTGTTGTATAGCTTTTAGTATAAAAACCACAGTAAGAAACTGATTGTTTCCAAAAGCGGCCGTTTTTAGCAACAATCAGTTTCTTTCTGTGGTCTTTAACCTAAAAGCTATACAACAATGCCCTAAAAATACTAGGCTGAATTATCTAGGGGAATGCTGTTTCACATTTTTGATATTTGCCTTAGTTTAGAAGATATTTATTTTTTTCTCGGGTGGCGCTACTTTAGCTGTGCTATGCCTCTTAATATCTGTCATATTGAAGAGTTTATTAATTATTTATTAATTATTTTTTTATTATTTATGTATTATTTATTTTTTATTTATTTATTATTTACAATCTCTAACAACGCTTTTAATTCATCAGGGATAAAAAACGCGTTACTTAGTTTTTTTGACCGCCTCCTTAGTTCATTTGGCATAGATGTCGACTGTGATTTCTCGCATCACAGTTCGATTCCCGGCGGGAGTGAACATTGCTCGGTGATTGTTTCCCGGTCTGGGCGTATTGCCTTGTCGTTTTATGTGTTTCGGGCGCCTCAGATACAGGTTCTACCTAGTTAGAGGCGCTTGAGTCTCTGTAAATACAAGCTGCGTCAGCGTGATTGTTTATAACAAAAACACCCTCGTGAACATTATTATGAACTCTTAAATAGAATAAATCAATTTAACAACTATTTACCGCATCCTTCATTTGCCTACAGTTTCAATTTATCATATCACTATTAAAGTTATTGCTTTCTCTCCCGCTGGGGTTGTGAACGTATGTCCGATTTATCTTTAAAGGCTCTTTTACACGAGGCCAGTCTTATCTTGACACTAGAGGCTGCCCCGCGGTTTTTCCCGCGCAGATTTCTCTTAAACACAAAATTCCCGTTTTTTCCCGTTCCCGTGGGAATTTCGGGAAATCCCTTCTTAGTGCTCACCTACACTCCATAAGGAACCTACATGCAAAATTTTAGCCCGCTACGCCCAGTAGTTTCGGCTCTGCGTTGTCTGTCAGTCAGTCAGTCAGTCAGTCTGTAACGGAAGAGTTTTATATATATTGATTTAGAGCAAAAGCGCACTAGCAACGGCTTAGAACACTTTCAGTCATAAAGTCAAACGTTTTTTCTTAGCTTTGAAATTGTTTTTTAGGTAAACTTATTCAAAGAACGCTTATTTTATTTATAGCTCCGCTAATTCTGCATATCCTTATGTCACAGATTATTTTCTCAAAAATCTGGAAGGTATAATTATTATTGAAATATTGCAATCATCCAGATAATATATCCCGACGTTACCATGGGAAATAAACTGTATTATTTTAAATACTAGCTATGTTGTGCACAAGTTTGGATTCATTATATTACACAAAGGTCACTCGCCATTGCTTATTCAATGATAATTGCATCCAGAACAAAGATAAGTTTGGGTAGAAAAACTTGCCCCGTCTAAGAAAGGCCTTATATTATTTAAGGATACCAGAGCCTGGGCTGTCTATTATATAGGTATGAAAAATGCAATCGATCTGTGATTGGTTACTTAGACGATGTGTATTGTAAAACATCGGTTATAATACCTCTATAACATTTGGACAGTTCGTAAAGTAAATAGTTTTATAATTTATTCAGGATTTGATGTTTTTTTTTATCATACATACAGGATGCGCTGCTCTGCGGAAAATTATAAGTTGTTTGAAATGTTATATGAGACGTTTTGTGCCTACAGTTTGATCTTTCTTCTGAACATTTCCATTCTAAAAAATCTCCAGGTGAAAGCCTTTTTGCAAATACATGTATTGTTAAAAAAAACTTTACCTACTTAATAGTTTTGTTAGAAGTTTCTGTAATAGCTACCTAACTAAAATAAAAAATACATAATTTCTCCGCTAGTTTAGTTTTATACAAAAATACACCTCTTCTGCAGCACCCTGTATTCGTGTTAAGAGAGACACGGTGATAGATACAAATAGCATGTATTATTCTTTATTTAGACATTTCCTAATCTTCTCTCTATCGACCAAATTAGATATTAAATTACTTAAATATTTTATACATTAATCAATTACTTAACTTTTTTGTTCGTTTTTATTTTTATTTTGCGTTTTTACGTCTTATGTTTTCAAAATAATATAATACCTTTATAAGTATATGGTATGCAAGAAAATCACATAAGTCTATGACATAACAAATAACTGTAAGTATAAAAATGTAATAACATATCACATTAGAGCTTTGATTAATCTCGATTAATTCTGAAATTCACAAATAGACGATATTGCTCTGTATTCATTATTTCACTGCTACAATCAGTGCCGTGAAAACTTCGCGCAAAGTGGAACCCCTTTCATTCATCTGGACTAAAAGAACGCTACATGAATGAACGAAAGATGTTCCATCCATCCATGTAACGCTGAACTACTAGTAGTACTAAACTAGACTTCTAACACTTGGGGTCAGGCAGATCAAACAAATGAATGACTAATTGGTGCCCTGCAGCTAACCTTGCGAGCTGGAGGACATCACACCTTAGTTTCCCACGCACTGAAGACTGCCCATCAAACAATTCATATTAGAACATCAAACTGGTTGTCGTTACACAATTTAACTGGTCAAGAAATAACGATTGTTCCGTTTTATGATGTCGGTTTATATTTTATACATTACTAGTCAACCCGGCGAACTTCTTATCGCCTAACTGTGTATTGTGTTCATGTTTTATACTTATAAACTTTTCTTTTGAATCATACTACCTATTAATAAAAACCATATCAAAATCTGTTGCGTAATTTTAAAGATTTAAGCATAGGGACAGACGCGGAAAGCGACTTTATTTTATACCAGGTATTTATTATAACGTGTTGTCATTATCGCAGACTAAAGGCGTCCACTGTAGGACAAAGGCTTCCCCACAGATCGCCATAATGCCCGGTTTTGTGCCACCCTCTTCCGGTAAACTTCGGTAACCTTCCAAGACGCATAGTGGGTCGACCCCCACAAAGGTGTCCAGACGCACTCTTCCGGCCTGTTCATATTCTACACAAATTTTTAAGCAAAAATTCTTGCTTCGTTTCTTCTTAACAATCATTATTACTTATTTTATTAGTAGTATCGTGTGTTGGAGCATAAAATACAATCATGGGAACGTAGGACGGGCTTCGGGTGTTCCTGTAGTCGCCGTTTACGACACCCAATAGCACGAGAAGAGGTAGTTCTTAGGCGTCCTTTTTTGGACAACTTAAAGAGAATCCTGGGATCGCCAAGTTGCCTGCCAAGCGTGGCGATGTGGACGTATCTCGGCTGAGATAATTATAATGAGAATTTATCATCATTTCAGCCGAAAGACGTCCACTGCTGGACATAGGCCTCCCCCACAGAACGCCACAGCGACCGGTCTTGAGCGACTCTCATCCAGTGTATTCCCGCAGCCTTCACCAGGTCGTCTGTCCACCAGAGGGGTCTGCCTACTCTGGTACTCTGCGTGTTCCGGTTCGTGGACGCCACTCGAAAACTTTTTGGATCTTTTAATGAGAATTAGTAGAAAGGAATGTGGTCCATCATAAAATTTGTCCCAAGAAATCTTTGTACTGCCCTATAACCTCCATCCAGTCTCGTCTAGGTTTAGTAATATGAAGACATTAAAGTCTCTACCAAACTGCCACTTAAAAAGACATAAAACTATAACACGGCTCAAAGTTTGTGATGGGAGATAACGCTCGCTCGACGTGACACTTGCCACTTTGTAGGGAGCCGCTTGCAAAGTTACTGGGATTTCGAGGTTCCGTAGGTTAGATTTTATTAAAACGGCCCGACGCGATGGTTATTTTAGAATTGTACTAGAGGCTGCCCCGCGGTTTTACCCGCGCAGATTTCTCATAAACACAAAATTCCCCGTTTTTTCCCGTTCCCGTGGGAATTTCGGGAAATCCCTAAGGAACCTACATGCAAAATTTCAGCCCGCTACGCCCAGTAGTTTCGGCTCTGCGTTGTCTGTCAGTCAGTCAGTCAGTCAGTCAGTCAGTCAGTCAGTCAGTCAGTCAGTCAGTCAGTCAGTCAGTAACGGAAGAGTTTTATATATATTGATTGAGGGTTATTGCAATGTTATTTCATAGTTTGTCGAAGTGGTATTCTATGGTGACTTAACAAAAAATATAGACTCATAAAAATAATTAAGAGCTAAAGAAGCGCCACCCGCGAAAAAAATTAATATCTTCTAAACTAAGGCAAATTAAAAAATGTTAAACACAATTCCACTAGATAATGCAGCCAAGTATTTTAAGGGCACTGTTGTAAAGTTTTTGGGTTAAATACCAGTGAAAGCTACTGATTGTTGCTAAAAACGGCCACTTTTGGCAATACTGTTTTACATTTTTGATATTTGTCTTCGTCAGAAGATATTAATTTTTTTCGCTAGTGGCGCGACTTTACCTGTGCTATGGCTCTTAAGTGGAAACAAAAATACAGGAAAACAAATCATAAATTAAATTAAGAAAACCCTTATGTACGGTCTAACTCTAACAGAATAAGAGCATTTTTTGTTTTTAAACTTATGTTAGTTTGCAAAAGAAAAATGCTATAGTAACTATCGGACCATTTAACATGAATATAATTTTAATGAATAGTTTATAATTATTTCTCTAATGTCCTTGTAAGCCTAACAGAACCCCAAAATCCTAAATTTTTGTTCCCAACTCCTGTGCATCATTCCGTAAGATTGATTATGGGAGACGAAGTCAATAACTACCTAACTATACATATATATATGATTTTTTGTTTCTGTCACCCTCACCTCACGCACGACTCACATGTTACAATTTTTTGTCCTTTTTTATTTTAACAGGACCAGAGTTGCTTGCTCTACGGAATTTTAGGGAAGAGTTGAACAAGTTTTAAATTACCGTTAATAGATAAACGTTTTGGTATTCCTCTGTAATAAAGCTCAGGATACCGACCACCACCCCATGCCTCCCCATGGGTGTGGTAAAAGGCGACTAAGGGAGCACCCGGAGGACGGGCAGTAGCGTCTTCGTTGAAAAACTTGAAGACCCTGGCGATCGCAAACCTCCCCAGAAACATTTTTCTTTAAGAGGCCCTCGGACCAGCCACACGGCCTCCTGCACGTAGGGTGACCAAATTTTAGACATATCAGAAATGCGGTCGAAAAGGCCTATGTTGGCGTTTATGCCAAAGCCTTTCCTTCCCCAAAGCGTTTGTCCTTGTAGCGATCTATGGGGGAGGACTTAGTAAAACAGTTGATCGTCGGTCGTAAGGCAAGTTTGCCTTAGCCAATTGGTGGGAACCCTGAACTACCATGCCTCTCTCAGTATAAGATACTTTACCAAATAAGTTTTTAGATAGTCCTTCAATAAGTGATATCTTGTCTTATATTGAATAAATAATTTTTGACTGTTGACTTTGACTTTGATGTATCATGACTAAGATGAAGATTTCCTTGTCAACAGAGCAATGGAGGTGTGGCTGAAGACGGGACGGCTTCAGAGCGACTTGCTGGCGGAGCAGAAGGAGAGTGAAGGGAAGCTGCGACGTCCTGGTGCCACTATCATATTCTGGCTCAAATGTGACCAGGTAATTTTTTTTTCTCTTTGTGCAGGTCTAGAATCTAGACTCTTGGTTGTGTCCCACTGCTGGGCAAAGATCTTCCTCTCTCTATTCACGCTGTCCTTCCCTGTGCTACATTTTTTGTCTTATGGGGGGAACCTAGCGCAAGTCCAAGACTTACACCCACTAGAACCCTCCGGTGACCATCTCGGCTTTTTTGAGAAGGAACCCTGGAATCATTGATGATCGGTGTCCGCTGTCCTTCCCACTTCCCTGTACCACCTGGGCCAGTCGGGTAGATATGAATAATCTCCTTCTCGGCCGGCGACGATTTTTATATTATCAGTTGGACCAGTGAATAAATAATATGAAACCTAAGAACATGACCTGAAAATAGGGTACCCGAAACACATCCAAATATAGACATACACACCGACCACGAAAATAACACACACATCACACTCAGAGCCCCTAACTAGGAAGAACCTGTATCTAGGGTGCCCGAAACACACACAGAGACAAACATCACACCCAGACCGGAAACAAACATCGATATTCATCATATCAATATTCGCCCCGCCCGGGAATCGAACCCGGGTGCACACGCTTCTCAGTCCACATCACTGCCAACTGAGCTACGGAGCAGTCAAAACGAAAATAACATATTGAACATAACGATTTTCAAAGTTAAAAAGTTTTGATTTGGTTTCCAGATAAGTTATTCAGCGTATGCCGTTACTTTTTATCTATATAGTCAAGTTTGTTAAGCAAACGACGAAACTAAAAGCCTAGATGAAGGCAACCACTACATAACATAACATAATGCTCATATAGACAGTTAAAGAAATGTTTAACATATAAAAAGCATGTTTTATTATTTAAATTCGCTGCCTTTGCCATCTGCTCGTATTTGCTATGCATTCCTCTTTTATAAATGGAATAAACAGCTTTTGCATACGGCTTTAAGCTTTCTGTGAGTCAAAAAAAAACGTTATAAAATAACGAGAAATAAAATCGATTTATCGAGTCGTTAAATTTTTTAATAGTTTTTTAAATAACTTGTTCTAAGTGAGTTTGTTTAAGATTGTGCCATTTAATTATTAAAGCTATGTGCACTGTTCTCCATTAATTATATTTAATGCGCTAGTTAGTAGAATTAAATATTTTATTGTTTAAAAATAAAAATAAAGTAAAACAAGTTGTATCTGCGTTGCATCTGCCGTAAAATGGCACTGACTTAGTATGACTGATGGTTTTCAAAACTTTTTCCTTTACTCAGTCTCAAGAAACAAACCGCGTCCGACTCGTTTAACCCTTTGTTTCGACAAAACAAAATGCTGAATATCAAATTTCAATAGTGTACCAAGAAATGTCCGCGGCACCCGGCCAAGACGAATAAAATTAAGAAAAAGTGGGCAAAAAAAACGTAAACAGCGGGTCACCTGCCCCCCGAGATTGGCAGGTGGGCCGCGCATCTGCCCCCGGGCTCGCGTGGCCCAAGTTTTTTAACCCTATTAATGGAATTGTGGTCCAGTGGACGCTATGAGAATAGACAATTATTTGTCGGAGGTACTAATATCCTTTTTCTGATGCATATTATTTTGATTAGGCCTTAATTATGATGACTGTGCAAAGAGGTTTATAATGACAAAAATTCTTAGGTTTACTTCAGGAATCAGGATCATCAGTTTAAGTTATATTTCAGTTTCTTTAAGTTTTGCTTTCGTATATTCCGATAAATACCATGTTAGCCATTAATAATATTCGACTGCTCCGTAGCTCAGTTGGCAGTGATGTGGACTGAGAAGCGTGTGCACCCGGGTTCGATTCCCGGGCGGGGCGAATATTGATATGATGAATATCGATGTTTGTTTCCGGTCTGGGTGTGATGTTTTTCTCTGTGTGTGTTTCGGGCACCCTAGATACAGGTTCTTCCTAGTTAGGGGCTCTGAGTGTGATGTGTTATTATTATTATTATTATTAATATAACTAATAACCCCTTTTTTGTCACATATAAACCGGGTTGTAAGCTCTTAATAAATTGACACTATGTACACTCTGAATCACTCTGTATAAGAGATGCAGCGGATATCCGGCCTGGCCACTTCCCATAAAATATAGTTTTGCAGCAGCGGCAAAATATAGCGTTTGGTACGTATCTTTCTTAAACATCGCCAGTATAAAAATAGGAAGAGACCATGCAAAGGTTATGTATGTGTATTAACCCTGGCGCATGCTTTAATGTTGATCCGATATGGAGACTTCGTAAATTGGAACACTTGTCGAGTTCGGACATGCGATTCCGAACGGTTAAATTATTATTGTTTATTTTCGGCGTTAATTAAAGATTTTGATCAGCCATTTTGGCAACCGATATTTTGATAGTGAAAGGGTTAAATTTTGATATTTTATTTTGATTTGGAATGTTGTTACTTTGTTTTTTTTTTGTTATTTCTTACTTTGACTATAGGAAATTTAAATCATTTCATTAATTATATTTTAGTGGGTACCTAAAGCTTTTGCACGTATTTTTATATAAAGTTTAAGTACATAAAGAAACGTGTTCTATTTCACAATCGATTTCTTCGCAACAATTAAGCGCACGTACTCTTTATAATTAATCCAATCATCTTCTTTTAATAAATTTATGCGTGATTAAGCTATTATTTAAAAAAAAGCAGCAATACCAAATAGGTTATCTATAAGTTCTATACAATTATTATTAGAAGTAAGGTGAAGTTGGCATGGAACGGCGAACCTCTTTGGAGCGAACACCTGCCAGTTACACCTTGGGATACTGGCTGGTCTGGTCTAATTAGTTAGTTGTTTATCTTTTTAAATGAATTGTACGTAATATAACGTGAACGATTTCTTTTTGATGGTTTTACTAAGGTTAAGAAGACCCTGAATGCTATTCTTATAATTTGAGTTTCCCAATAAAGCAGGCGATACTTCGATATTTCAATAATATGGTAGTTTGACATCTAAAAATGGTTCATCCTGTAAAAAAATATAACTTGTTTAATTAGTCACTGTGCAGGATTTTGCACCTAACGTTTTTTTGCAATCGTTTTAAAATTTCGAAAGCATAAACTTGTGAATTCTTGTATTTTACTATTTAATTTATGAATGTTTTTATGTAACTTGTGATGTACTTAATTATGTTTATTAACGGATGTGTTGTTTAGTATTTTCTTTACCAACTTATATATTTTTATACTAGTTGACGACCCGACAGACGTTGTTCTGTCTTAAACAGATTGAAACGACTGACAGTGATTTCAAACGCCAAAACGCTCTGTTAACAATGATATATAGGAAATAGATGTATTCCTATACTTAATAATTAAATTGTTGTTTTTTATGTAATTCCTTGCAATTTTTCAATATTTTCTTACCATTTAAACCTTTCTAAATTCTCACATTTTAAACTAATACAAACATTTCAAAACTAATATCATTTAAATCGTTCCAGCCGTTCTCGACTTTTAGTGAGAGTAACGATTCATTTTTATATTTTTTGTATTTACCTACTTAAAAATAATTTGTCAAAGTTAGGCAAGCGCAGAATAATTTGTGTGCCTAGTAATTTTTGCTGTCAAGATAACCCTGCGATAACATCTGACTGCAACAAAGTGAAATATAAGGGAATACCAATAAAAATACCTTACTCCGCTTACTAATTGCGCTTTCAAATGTAGATTTATTAGTTTTAAAAGGAATTTTCTTAAGTCCTTCCCTGTAATAATTGCTATCATATATTTCAAACGCAAACTTGCTGGTAAAAAAAGAAAAAATATAAATAGAATTTGCTCATATGTGTAGTTACGACGATATATTCGTAATTTCGTAGCAGACGTACTTTTAAGTCTTGATATCCGAATTGGTAGGGTTGTCCAGTGACATTAACATTTCAAAATGTATTCACTGAATGCTACGATAGCACAGTATAATTATTAGAACAGTGGCGGTCTAGGATAGGAGGCCGTAACAGTCAATGGTTTCGTCAGCCCTATACTGTATTGCCAAAGAACAAGAGCTATTTTGCAATACAGAAAAATCGGATGTGTTACGGCGACCTAGACCGCCATGTACTACAAATGATGATGACGTATTGTTAATCAAGAAGCTTTTAACGTTCGAGGTACGAGACTATATTTTCGCGCTTAGTTATTAATTGAAATCACATATTATATTTCTTATGACTTCCTAAGAAATGTGCTCATATCTGTCTGCAATAAAATGCTTAAACAAATGGAAAAATAGAAACCACATATTTTAAAGTTTCTTTACGTTAACAAATCTGTATAAAATTTAAGCGTTCAGACGTTTTAGTGTTTGTCTTTTCTTTAAACGTTTTCTTTTGAAACCCCAGGTAAAATGCTATCCTAAGACGCTAATAATACAATCTACTGAAAAGTGTTTATTTAAGGCCTCATACAGTAGGCAACCCTGCTTGGCACTCCGCGGCAGGTGCCTAGCAACAGGTGTCCACAGGCACGCGTCCCTAACCTGCGCCCTTTAAGGCAACAACAGGGCTGTGCATACCACTGCCTTTTTATTAATATGCTAGATAAGTGTGTCTAATGCTAATGGGATTGTGTCTGTCTGGATGAAGATTATGTTGTTGTTGTTTTATTGTTGTTCGGTTCGCTTTTTAGCGTTATCGGATTAATGGTAATTGAAATGTAGATGTTGTTTTTGAAGAAAATAGCCTGATATAAATGTACCTACTTAGCATTAATTAAATGCAGAAAAAGGTAAAAAAAAAACATAGGTTTATCAAAAATGCAATCATTTTTTTTATTATTTATTATATACGAGTAACCATTGACGTGCTGTAGCTTGGTGGAAGCTATTTCAATTATGTAGCCTATTGTTCGTCTCAAATTTTTATAGACTAAAACATATACCTACTTATTCAGTTTGTTTTTAATTTCATGTTAAACCATCTTAAATAGTCATTTATAGCTTTTTATTCGCAAATAAACAAAAAACAAACCGACCTTTTCATTTTAAGTAGAGTGTGGTGTGGATTAATAAAGATTATTATCGCCCGTTAACAACGACACACATTTCATTGAACAATTTGAATTAATGCTTTCTTTTTTGTTCTGCAAAGGGTTGAAACATTTCTCAGAATTTTTATTTCGAAATTAGTCATCTGTCATAATATTAACAGACCCTAGAATAATTTTTAAGTGTAGGTACTGTTATTTTGATGTGGTTTTGATGGGCGAAAGGGTCGGACATACGGACGTGCGAGACAGATGGTCTGTTTCTTTATATGTATTAATTTTAACCCGATTTGTAATGCCATTAATATACACCTACCTTATAATAACTTTTTGATTATCAGCCGACGAATACAAAAACAGTTAGTAATAAAGATAAATCTAAGTTATAAATCTAAGTGGTTCTTCTATAAATTGAAGAATTAATCTGCGCGTAATAGTCGCGTTATAATACTTAGCAAATATAAAAACTGGGGTTCGTTCGAATTCGTCACAAATCGAATTGGCACCTAATAATAAATTCCATACATTCAGTTAGAATTATTCGCGATCAATATTTAATTATTAAAATTTCTGTTTTTTTTGTTCTGACTCGTCATTGCCCTTTTAATTAAAGTTTGTTCGCCCATTATTTTAAGTATGAAATTTGTAAGCCTGTGACAAGATGCACCTTTGAATTTAATATACTTATTTATGATTGGTGCGAATTCGGATTTTTATCGGGTGCCAATTCAAAATTGTAACCAGTTCGATCTAACTCAGAAACTGTGATCTAGTATGAGTATGACACTAGCTGAATCATCTGGTGATTAGTGTAGTTTAAGGGCTCTGTTATAAGTATGTAGGAATAAATCTAAAAGCCTCAATGGTTACAGACCTAAAAAATATTATTTTGTGATATATCGTTTTTGAAGGACAGAGTTACCGATTTTGTGTATATTCAAGGAACTTGATTTTTGGCTTTTTATTCCTTAGACACAAAATCAGTAGGTCTGTCTTTCAAAAACGTTGTATTACATTGTGGGAGATGGTTTTTTACATACGCGAATTCATTTAAACTTCATTAAAAATGTATACTTTCGCCAGAATAAATAAAAAACATGAAAAATTTTGAATTTCGCGCCATACCGAGAGTTAAGACTTACCTTAAGACTACACAACAGGCCCAAGAAATACTAAACAAGATTATTTAGTGTCATGCAGCATCACATTTTAATGCAGTCTTTTGTAGGAATATAAAATTCAAACACAAGTGTCGACCAAGTAAAGCTCAAAAATGAAAAACAATAATTATCCCGATATTTAACAAAAAGTAGGTAATATCAAGTCGTTCCTCGAGGCAATGTGGCCGCCTTATGTCACATTAATAATAACATTACTAAGTTAACATCCTGCTGCGGATTTCATAACCGGATATTATACTGTATGATGTACTGTACATGTAGCCGTAGTTTGTTTAGCAAGTCCTTGAATATATTTCAGAAAGCTTTACGCGGGAAAACGAATTTCAGCCTTGTTCGTTCAGTCTCTCTCTTTTTTTTTCAGTGTACAGTGGCGGACACGGTCGGCGTAACACTTCCGTTTTTTCTGTATTGCTAAATAGCTCTTGTTCTTTGGTAATACAGTCTAGGGCTGACGAAACCATAGACAAATGTGTTACGGCCTCCTAGTCCGCCACTGTAAAACCAACCCAACTGTGAGGTGGGGAAATGCTTTTTTATTTTAACACGTTGAAAAAAATATTGAAACTTGAAACATCCACGGATCAGCTATTTACAGGTGAAGACAGTAAGTACAGACATAACTCAGGTTAAAGTTGACAAAGAAAATATATATACTTTAATTACTATAGAACTCTACATTGTTGCGACTTGATTCCTGATAAATAAAGTAATATAATCCAAATTCGATTGAGAATTGATATTTGACCACATCTATTCTTGCTTAGTGCTTTCACACAATCGAACAAAAGAATAAAAAACAAAGTAAAAGAATTAGTTATTTCCTTGCTACAGGAAAAGTGCCAAACACAGGTTTTTTGCCAATTATTTTAAAAAGTTAGTGGAGATAAAAGAAATAAATTCACGTTTCGGAAGTTAGTAGTAAAAAGTGGTTTAATCTAGAGCTAACTGGAATCGGACAAAGACTTAAATACCTCGGTTATCTATATCTCTTTATTTTACGTTTTTTATACCTTTTCTTTAGCAATAGAAACTAAATAGAGAACAAAAACCAAGAAATTATAGGTTCTTACATTACAAAGTAGCTTTGTCGGTCGTGGTGAATCAAGTCAATTATTATGAAATGTTTATTTCTAAAAGCTTTTTATTGTGGCAAAATGTTTATGCATGACTTCTGGAATTAAATTTAAAAAAAATTACAAGTAAGAAATCACCTTAAAAAAGGCGGTTATCAGAAACAATGTCTTGTAGACCACCTGTGAAGAGATTCTAAGTAGTATTATTCTCTAATCTGTAGTATTATTCTCTAATCTGTGGTATTTTTTTATGAGTAAATTTTAGGGCCTAAGTGCTAGTTAGCAATTGCGATTGGATTGTTTTTTTTTTTTTTGTTGTTTTACATTGCCATTTTTACAATGCCTAATTTGTTTATATGCCATACGTTTGCAAGCAGCTTTGTTTTGGTTAACTAATCAATCACTGAACAATACAACAATGTTCGCAACTGAAATTCATTCAAAATTTCATTTTAATAAAAACTTACCTAAGTTTTTATCATTTACCATATTTAAATTGACGTTATTTTCGATAGATAATAATTTCAATCAATCATCTAAACTCATTCTCAATTTTCTCCAAAATAAATACATTTCGATGGGCGGCCTTATTGATTAGGCAATTTCTTCCAGGCATTTTGACGTTATTTTAACTGGCAAATATAATGAAAAAAAAAAAGTCGTAATAACAGGGCAAGCAAGACAAGTAAAACGCATTACATTACAAAGTAAGCCCTCTTGGGTAAAAAAAAGCCTTGAATAAAGTAAATAACTGTACGGGTGGTCCCCTCATTAGAATTAAAACTGGCAAATAGGTTCCTATATAAACGGCAAAATAGACATAATTAGTAATTATTTCGCTTTAGGGTTAACTATGTTTGGAAAAAAAAGTAGTCTTCATTTTCTTTTTGCAATGATAGCCTAACTTGGTTAAAAAAGCCTTGAATAAAGTAAATAACTCTACGGGTGGTCACCTCATTAGAATAAAAACTGGCAAATAGGTTCGTATAAACGGGAAAATGTCATAATTAGCAATTAGTTCGCTTTAGCCAGAGAGAGGGAGAGGGTTAATTCAACTCTGTGTTTTAATTTATTGCCTATGTTCAGGAACAAAGTACTGGCTGCATTTTTTTTTTCTTAACAATGATGCCCATCACCGAAATGCTGCTGTTGAAATATATTTTTAAGCAAATATTTATTTACACAAATAATATACAAATATTAATAATAGATAGATTGTTCGTCTTTATAATCATGTATTGGTCATGTTGAATGGCTTAAAACTCAAATGTGCTGCAAGAAATACAACAATAAACGATAACATATTAATATATTATTAAAATATTAACATACATAATCTCACGCCTTTTATTCCCCGGAGGGTTAGGCAGAGGCACCAGCTTGAGAGCCGGACCCACGTTTAGCCGAGTTTATGCTTTATTACCAACGTGACAAGGGGCCAGCTTGTCGCCGCGGTTATAACGACCACTACTGCGGCCGGGACCAACGGCTTAACGTGCCTTCCGAAGCACGGAATCATCTTACTTTTACGGACATTCAGGTGATTCAAGCCTGCAATGTCCTACATACATACATACATACATAATATCACGCCTTTTATTCCCCGAAGGGTTAGGCAGAGGTACCAGCTCAAGAGCCGGACCCACGTTTAGCCGAGTTTATGCTTTATTACCAACGTGACAAGGGGCCAGCTTGTCGCCGCGGTTATAACGACCACTACTGCGGCCGGGACCAACGGCTTAACGTGCCTTCCGAAGCACGGAATCATCTTACTTTTCGGACAATCAGGTGATTCAAGCCTGCAATGTCCTATCCAACCGAAAACAACCACAACGTGATTTTGTGAGAAATCAATATGTGGTGTTAACTGCGGGGATCGAACCCACAACCTTCCGTGCCATGGCGCAACGCGCTACGCTACTGAGCTACGGAGGCGGCTTAAAATTAAAATATTAAATAACTAACGGCTCTACCACAAAAAGTGTTAAACCTGGTCTAAATCACTAGACTAGGTTTAAATCAGTAATTCGTCATACAAAATCGCGATTTAGACCGGTCTAACTCTTTTGTGGTAAGAGGGTAGGTATTTTGATTTTATTTCAAAAATATGGTTTTTTGTAACGATTTTCTACGGCCTAATAAAGCTATCTTTCGTACGTATAAGTTTTTTTGGAAAAACTACTAAAATTCTGTATATTTACCAATACAAGCTAGTCGAGTTTTATTGATCGATTAGCATCATCAATAGACAAGTACAACGAACTTTTATGTATATTTTAGTTTTTGCAAAGCTCAGTCGCCATTTTTTGCTGGCTTTGCCAGCAAGTTTTGGCGCGAACTCAGAATATCTGTTTGCTTTTTTTCATCAACACTGCGAACAAAAAGTGGCCAGTTTGAATTCCTAGAAACTATTGCTGGTCAATGGCACAGCGATAAAAAGATCATACAAATTAATAAAAAAAAAACGCTAAATGTGGACCGCCCAATCAACGCATTCGTTCGGCTATTCATTTCAATTGATCGGTCAAATTTTCAGGATATCAGTTTTCTAGTTAAAGAGTACTTATAATACGCGACTGAAATTATGTCAAAATATGTATCGTTATTAAAATCAACAAAAGGTGTCGTGTCCTATGAAGTAGTCAAGCAGCTGGCGGGGAAACGAGAGGCTTAGAAGAGGCCACCCCTTAAAGTGGAAAAATCAAAAAGCAGATTAAAATCAAGTTGTTTGACAAATGACAATGCAAAACATATAGAAAATGTTTTTTTTTTTTAGATTATAATTAAATAAACCCGATTCAATAAAATGCTTTAAGTAAGTACCTATTATGGTTTTATATCAAAATTAAAAATATTGGGAAATGATCTTAAATCGGTTATTGTTATATCATTTCCGAGACCCGTATTTAAATCTCTTAATTTACGTTGACGGTTAAATTAATAATATGTCATGCATCAGAGTCAAAGTATAATGTATGTACTGTCTGATCCTGTCAAATTGACAGTCCACGTGCTGACGCCTGACGTGACGACACAGCGACAGTCAGTGACGGACGATTGTTAGTCAAGATAATATTTAGTTTTTTAATAACAATATCTAGGCATCAAAGATAGTGCCTATGTGTCAAAATCAAGTGCCTATTGAATGAGGGACGTGGACTTTTTTTTCCATGAAATATTTTTTTATATTTGTATTCCAATATTTTATTTCAATTCCTTTGAATCATTTTAAATTTTGTTTTTTTTTAATCACCGTTTTATATTCCATAGTTTTCTTTAATTTAACTACGTTTTTATGAACTTTGACTTCGTCTCCGAGTTTTGTTTTACTTTCAAGTAACTACCCTTACCCTACCGATTCCACTTAGTAACTTTTTGTTGTTTTGATAAGAATTTTCAAAAATAGAACTTCCCGCCTCATTACGCTCAAACGAGACAAGTCAGCTGCCGGAGCATCTCCGACCGTTCTATTTTCAAAATTGACACCTCAATCAAAATGTCTCTTCAGTCTTCAGTCATCCCGCTTTAGGCAGCCAAAAAGTTTCTTTTTTAATTCACGCCCCATATTTATTTTCCCGCCGTAATGGGCTTCATTCATTAAAACGTCTCTCCCCATTTGCTATGAATTAAACGGAGAATTAACATAAATTAACTAATTCCAGCGTTGGTATCAAGCGCTGATTACTATGATAATATATGGCTGCGCATAAATAAAATTTCCGTATAAAAATTGCGACTGTTCTTCAAGGTCAGACGCTACGTAAAAATTGCAAATTTACTTCTTAATGTATAAAATGCGATAATTTTAATGTAAATTATATTTAAATATTAATGGAGACTGCTTTGGTTTCGTCGACGTCGTTGCCGGGTAGTCTAGCTAGTTTACGTTTTTTATTGTTAATCTCAAATATATGCATAACATTTAGTGAATTAATTAATGAAAAATTATATAATTTTAATAAATACTAATCCAAATATACTTTAAAATAAGTAAAAGAGCTTATCTTACTTTTAAGGGATGATAACGTAAAATATAGGAGGAAGCTAATTTCATAACATATTTATACCTAACTAGTCGACCCGGCAAACTTCGTACCGCCTAACCTATTACTATTTTGTGCATGTATTATACTTATAAACCTTCCTCTTGAATCACTCTATCTAATAAAAAACCTCATCAAAATCCGTTGCATAGTTTTAAAGATATAAGCATAGATAGGGACAGACGCGGGAAGCGACTTTATTTTATACTATGTATTGATTACCTACCAAAGCTAAGTTCGAAATCTTAAAATATGTATCAAAAATCAATCGAAAAATTATTTCTTTAATATAGAATACAAGATATCACTTATTGAAAGTCAATTAGACTACATCTAATCTAATTGGTATTGATACCTTATTTGGTAAAGAGAGGCGATACTGCTAGAGGCAAGGTAGTTCAGGGTGCCCACCAATTGGCTCAGGCGAACAAATGTTTGCCTTGCCTTACGACAATGGTCGCCTGGAGAGGCCCTCAAACGAGCCCTCCTCTGTCAAATGATTCTACTCCCTTTCGCAATGATTTTACAGCGTAGAGAAGAAAGGGGTAACGAACTCTTCATTACAATTTACAAAGCTATAAATAACAGTATTATGTTTTTTGTAGGTTAATTTAAATTCTTGGTTTATATTAGCTATATTAACAATATAAAACCACAATATTATTTAAAGTTATGTTAGTATTATGTCAAACACTTTCACTGATTTCGTTCGCCGGTGTAACGAAAGGAAAGCGAAAATGACATCGGATTGTCTACGGAATACAGATTTGACCCTTCCGGTCATTCTGGTTGTTTAAGAATTCCATCTTTAAATTTAGTCGCGCGCCATTTTGTTTTGAATTTCGCTATTAATTTTGGAACTTGTTTTTTATCTGCTGTTTTTTTTTTTCATACATACTTTGTTGATACGATAGGAAGGTACCTACGCAATTAATTATTACAGAATAAATCTAGACTCAACAAATTTATGAGCTAGTGGTTCCTACATTATTGATTTTCGTGTGAAATATAATATTTCTATTTAAAATTCATATCTAGAGGCATTTGACCGATTCCAAGGACTTAAACTTGTTATCCTAAATAAATATTTGACGCAAAACACAAACATTTATCGATACTGGCGGTCACAAGTTCCGTGTTTGCGATAAGAATTAAAATATTATGTAAACATTACATATTTCCGAGTAGATACAGTATTACAGATAGATAGAGTTCGGTCTCCTTACGTTTTAGACGTCCAGTATATAAAATAGTAGATTATATTACAAGGCCTACGTTTAGCAGTGGACGTCTTTCGGCTGAAATGATCATGATGATGATAATAAAAATACAATAAAGGTGTGAAGTGATGTATTCTGATAAGGGTATTAAAACTTGAATGCAGTGAAATTTTGTATCTTGGATTGCAAAACGAAAACTTAAAATCTCAAAACCATACTTTCTTTCGTAAAACGTGTACCGTACATAATACAAGAAACATCTTAATTTTATATACTTTTTTTGCTCAGCAATCCCTCACGTCTGCGCTGTGGTGACAGTATGATTGAATGATTAATTGACCGTGAGCGGTCAATGTCAATCATGCTACGGCGAGTTGACGACAAATGTGGCGATCAAAATGACAAATCAATTAGTTTTCAATATTATGAACTGAGAGCGGAGTTTTGTTTTTTATTATTTAAATTTGCTTCCTTTGTTTGCTATTCATTTTCATGCCTTGATGGATACGATTTGAGTTTTTTTTTATAGACCTACTAGTCGACCCAGCGAACTTTGTACCGCATAACCTATTACTGTGTTGTGCATGACTGTATAATACTTACAAACCTTCGTCTTAAATCTCTATCTATTAAAAAAAAGCATCAAAATCCGATGTATAGTTTTAAAGATATATAAGCATACATAGGGACAGACGCGGGAAGCGACTTTGTTTTATACTATGTATTGATAAAATTTAATAAGTATGTACTTACCTATTTTATTTGAATAAAACAAGTCAGAATACCTAAATCAATACACCAGCCAGTCAGCCATAATAAAATGATTGATTGATTGATCTAAAATCAATTAATGACTTACGAAATTTTTCCGAAATTCCCTCAAACACTATAGAATACATGCGAAATGTTTTCTACTACTTAAAAAGGAGAAATATTAATACTAGTAGTAGTACTAAGCATGGGCTCATATTAAATTGGATATTCTCGTTGTAATGGATGGCAAAACTGACTCATGACGAATCAAGGAGTGGCACAGGCGTGTCCAAGTCCAATGGACTTTGCTTTGCTATTTTAACCCTTTCAATTCAAATCGTTAGCGAATCTCTTAAAAAATTATGTATTATTAAGTAATTTATTGTGGAGACTTCTTTTTACTCCTAATTTACTTTAATTACATTGTTATCAGCACTATGATTACATAATCTGTAGGAAGGAATGCTAAAAAAACTAAATTTAATAAAAAAAAATGTGCACACAACACATACAATAAGTTACACACGAACTCTGTTATTCATAAAAAGTTAAAGAGCATTTAGTTATTTGACGTATGTCAATTTAGACTGGATGTGACGTATTTACTATACAATAAACCACAGTAGTAGACCTGCAGTAAAGCTACTTAAAACCTACTGTATCTTTATACTTAACTAGAGGCTGTCCCGCGGTTTTTCCCGCGTAGATTTCTCATAAACACAAAAATCCCGTTTTTTCCCGTTCCCGTGGGAATTTCGTGAAATCCTTTAGTGCTCACCTACACTCCCCAAGGAACCCACCTGCCAATTTTCAGCTTTCTACGCCCAGTAGTTTCGGCTCTGCGTTGTCTGTCAGTCTGTCAGTCAGTCAGTCAGTAACGGAAGAGTTTTATATATATTGATACGAGAAGTACATAAGCACAGATTACTAAATAGTTACTAGTATATAAGGTTTCTTCTATAAAAAAATATTACCTTTAGACTTCATTTAGTACTTTAGTACCTATAGCACAGCATTTTAGCGTGAAAGTTTAACAGGAATCTAAACTAACGCATATAAAACATTAGTAGAAATAGCTTATCTATTAAAATCGTCATTGTGATATAGTTCAGTATCACTTGTTAAGGAGAACCAAACTAAATCAAATCGTATACCGCTTGTAGCGGTCTGTAGGTCTGTAGGTGTTTCTGAGTTACGACTGTTGCATCCAATTTACAATACGACTCTCTTTGAAATAGTACGGGTTTCGACAGGGCTGGCATAAGCCCTAGAAATTCAACATTTAAATAACAAAGTTAACTTTAATTAGTAGTGATTTAAAGTTTTTATGATATCAGCCGAGAGCTAATAATAATAAAATAATAACACATCACACTCAGAGCACCTGACTAGGAAGAGCCTGTATCTAGGGTACCCGAAACACACACAGAGACGAACATTACACCCAGACCGGAAACAAACGTTATTCATCATATTAATATTCGCCCCGCCCGGGAATCGAACCCAGGTGCACACGCTTTCTCAGTCCACATCACTGCCAACTGAGCCACGAAGCAGTCAGGATACACTGTCAGACATAGGCAAAAGACAACAGGACAAAGACAAACATTTTGGGCCTTAATCGCGATGCTTGGCAGGCGGGTTGGCGATCACACGCAGTATGGCTCTTAAAGATTTCAATGAAGGACGCTGCTGCCCGACCTCTAGGAGTTTCCTTAGTCTCCTTTTACGACACCCATGAAAGGATATTGCGTGGTGGAGATTCTATGCCATCACAATACTGAGTTTTTTTTTTCTTGTTTTAATCTGTTATATAAAAGTCTGTTATATATGTTTGTAAGAGCATGACTCAACAACGCCTGAACCAATTTTGCCAATTCTTTTTTTTTTTATGTTCGTTGAAGTTGAAGTCCAAGAATGGTTTTTACGGCGAGAAAATTTCGAATAATTACCGTAAAAACAACATAGTAATAGGTTAGGTGGTACGAAGTTCGCCGGGTCGACTAGTTTGGAATAAAACTTTCTCCTGATTTTCAAAAGTCTTCTGAATTGTTCGAGTTGTTGCTGTACATATTCACACCAGCTGACCTCTGAAAATTTCCTTTATTAAAACAGTCTGCCTGGAATAAATCGCTTTTAGCGATAAGGTCGCCTAGCTATTGTCACCTTTCTGTTCTAAAAATTGTTAAATGACACTGTATTTAAGTACAATAAGGTGGTATTTTGTTTATCCAGCTGAGTGGCAGCCCTGTGCTAGGGAAAGCGGCCCTTGTACACAATGTACACTATTGTCTACGATTTATTTGGGGTGAAATTCTGAGCTCATTCATATATTTGAACTGGAATGGTACAGTTACAGATAAGAGTAATTTCTAAACCTGTTTCTGTCTACATCATTTTGGTAAGGAGACCTCCGTGCTTTATTTAATTTTGTTTACGAGATTGTGCTTGTTTTTTTTTACCAAATTTTTTTTTTAATAATGCAAATTTAATTAGCCTAGATGCGATAAATATGGTTCCTTCAAAAAATATTGAGAGTAGTTAAGACTATTAGGATTTTATCTTTTTAATAATATGTAAGTATTGTATTACTAACCAATGGAATTTTTCATACAATGTTATAATCTGTGTTGCTAACGAACTTCTTAATAATTGTTCTGATAGTTAAGTTTGTATCTATTATTTTTATTTTTGCTTGGTAATTTTGCAATAACAAATCCAAAAAAAAATTGTAATACCCACGTAAACATGTTTATTTGTTTTTATGAACTAATTTTTAGGTAAAAAATAATCTCGAAATTCATGAAACAAAAACAGATTGAGCACGGAAGATTTCCTGCCATTTTCACCTTGACTCTTTTTTATTAGATAACTTTTATCACATTTTTATACTCGTTCGTACACTAATAATTAAATTTGCATCTTGCATTATTGTACATACTTATTTTTATGCAAAATTTGAAAATAAAAAGTTATTGTAACAGATTATCGAATGTGTATGTATTATTTGTAGTGCAGATTTGCAAAGGCTTATCAATAGTACAATACGGTAAGACGTAGTAAAGTATTAATAGCTAGTATGTAAAACTGTCTACTGATATGATAACATTTCACTTTTTACAACGACGCAATTCATGTCTTGAGTAAGTAGGTATTATTGATACATTCGTCTTTTCGGTACATTTTTTTTGCATTATTTTATAAACTGGCATCTATACCAATATTATAAAGAGGAAAGATTTGTTTTTTTGTTTGTAACGAATATGCTCCGCAAATACTGAACCGATTTGAAAAATCGGCTAAACGTGGGTCCGGCTCTAGCTGGTACCTCTGCCTAACCCTTCGGGGAATAAAAGGCGTGATATTATGTATGTATGTATGTTTGAAAAATTCTTTCACTGGTAGGAAGCTACACTATCCTCGAGTAACATATGCTATATTAGATTTTCAAAATATTTAGGGATCCTTACTTAAGGTGGTAACTCTCGCTATGGCGCGAAATTAAAATTTTTTCGTGTTTTTTATTTATTCTGGCGAAATTATACATTTTTAATAAAGTTTAAATGAATTCGCGTATGTAAAAAAACATCTTCCACATTGCAATACAACGTTTTTAGAAGACACCTACAAATTTTGTGTCTAAGGGGTAAAAGGCCAAAAAACAAGTTCCTTGAATATACACAAAACCGGTAACTCTGTCTTTCAAAAACGATATATCACAATGTGGGAAATAGGTTTTTACGTACGCGAATTCATTTAAACTTTATTAAAAATGAATACTTTCGCCAAAATAATTAAAAAACGTGAAAAATTTTGAATTTCGCGCCATACCGTGAGTTACCGCCTTAAACTTGAATAATGTAGCCCAAGGTGCATTATTTTCCGTTGTTTACATATTTTGACAGTTGGTGGTTTGTTATTTTTAATATTCCCGTTCTAGACAGACAAAAGAACATAGTCTATAGAGCCTAATGTTTAGTAGTATCTTAAATTCTGTGGCGTAACGAAGTTCGCTTTGTTAGCTAGTTTATAATACATAAACTGAAAATTTCCTCTTTTTCGAAGTCGGTTAAAATAGAAACTAAAACCTTCTCCTCAATGTAGCAAATATTTATCTGAAAACCGCATCAAAATCGGCTCAGCCAAACGCAAAAATATATACAGGTCAATTTGACTAGCACCTTAGTGGTTCAGTTGGCACTAGTTGGCAGTTATGTTCACTGTGACTTAAGACGTCCGGATTTGATTTCCGGAATGTAATTTGAGAGGCGTGAGAAAGAAAGAATCCAACGAGTAGAAGCCATTTTAAGTTTTGATGGAGTTCTGCTACCTACCTTTATTGTTTATGGATCACCAATCAGGCATTACATCATATTATTATAATATTTGAACACTAATAATACTTAAACTTGGCAGCTCGATGCACTGATGCCTCTCGTGGGCTCAGTCAATGAGCTGGTGACTCTGCCTAACCTTTCGGGGAATATAGGCGTGAGATTATTATACACCAAAAACTTTAGTCTATCATTAATACATAGTAAAAAAAAGTCGCTTTCCGCGTCTGTCCCTATGTACGCTTAAATCTTTAAAACTACGGAACGGATTTTGATGAGGTTTTTTTTTAAAAGAAAGACTGATTCAAGAGGAAGGTTTAAAAGTATAAAACATGCACGATATAGTAATAGGTTAGGCGGTACGAAGTTCGCCGGGTCGACTAGTATTTACTAAAAACTAACTGGTAGTGCTTCAACCGGTCCTAACTCACAGTAAAAACCTAGCGTAGGTCGCGATTGCGATAACATGAGCGGAGTACAATCAATACGAGTTAAGTACAGAATATCGTGAACACAATGTTATGTGAGTACAATGCGCATGCTCACGCAAGCTGGGATAGGTGACGGAGTGACATGGCGGCGCCGGCGCACGTTCGGCCTAGATGACATAACCGACTGGGCCAAAGAGCTAATAATACTTACTAAGGATCTAGGATAATCCTTTCTAAAGGTGCATTTATCTTGCCTGAGCCAATTGATGGGCACCCTGAACTACCTCGTCTCTCACACTCTACCAAATAAGGTATCAATAGCAATTAGATTAGATGTAGTCTAATTGACTTTCAATAAGTGATATCTTCTTGTATCCTATATTAAATAAAGAATTTTTTGTTTCTTGATTTTGACTTGCATGTACAATAAATACAGCACAACATTTATGCATAATAAAAAAGAAAAATGTTGTACGTAATTGAATCTAAAGTGGTACGAAGTCCTTGTGGTGGCGTCATAAAATACCACCAGAACCAGGTGTCCTCCCTTGGTTGAAAATAAATCGCAAAAGGAGACTAAAGGAACGCCCGAAGAACGAGCAAATGGGCAACAGCGTCCTTCGTTGATAAAGCGCCTGCTACGTAGCGTTTTTGTCAAAACCTCTCCACACTTCTTTAGGCGATTTTTAGCGGCCAATGTTCAACAGTGGGCATCTTTCGGCTGATATCAATACATAGTATAAAACAAAGTCGCTTTTCGCGTCTGGCAAAAACCTCATCTACGGATTTTGATGAGGTTTTTTAATATATAGAATGATTCAAGAGAAAGGTTTATATTATACTAGGTATGCCCCGCGGTTTTTCCCGCGCAGATTTCTCATAAACACAAAAATCCCGTTTTTTCCCGTTCCCGTGGGAATTTCGGGAAATCCTTTCTTAGTGCTCACCAACACTCCCTAAAGAACCTACATGCCAATTTTCAGATTTATACGCCTAGTAGTTTCGGCTCTGCGTTATCTGTCAGTCAATCAGTCAGTCAGTAACGGAAGAGTTTTATATATATTGATGATATGTATAATACAAATGCACAACATAGTAAGGTAAGGCAGTACGAAGTTATGAATAAACCTAACTCTCTGGTCCATCGTGCCGATCGATGTATTGAGAAGATGCAAATAAATAATACGCTACTTCATACAGATACAAAACGAGATACCAACTACTACAGACATCTTATTACCATACGGTAGATCCAGGGTTTTCTTTAAGGGGCCAACGGGTGCGTGTGACGCGATACTTGCGCCACTTTATGTAGATAAATCAATACATAGTATAAAATAAAGTCGCTTCCGGCGTCTGTCCTTATGTATGCTTATATCTTTAAAACTATGCAATGGATTTTCATGAGGTTTTTTTTAATAGATAGAGTGATTCATTATAAGTATAATACATGCACAATATAGTAATAGATTAGGCGTTCGCTAGGTCGACTAGTTATGAATAACTCCTTACTAAACCATGACCGAAATCAAAAATATGCGTCAATGATGCCCCAGACAATCTTACTTAGAATTTTTAAGGCTCTGTTATGTAGCTTTCAGGTTCAAAATCTAAGGAATATACTGTTTGTTGCCTAAAGTGGCCACTTTTAGTTTCAAAGGCTCTGTTGTGTAGCTTTAAGAGTAAAGTTCATTATCCTAAAAACTACATTACTAACTTGTGCATTATGATATGACGCATATATTTTTTATTTCGGCCATGGTTTAGAAGTTTTTTTTTTTTTGAGATCAGCTCTAGTATCGCAGGCGCGCCCTTAACGTGTATTTATGCATTCAGTCCGTGTTATAGGTTACTAGGTTTCAGATTTAAGATTATGGGCTATGATGTCACTGTCTGCCGCTCACTGCAGAAAGTAAGTGCAGTAATTTATTTTCGAGGACATTATGTATGGTCTAGAACACACTCTTTAGTGTTATAAATAAATGGTCTTGTTTAACTGATAAACCGATTATATTGTCTTGTAAATAACCTTAATGGTTAGGTGAGAGCGCGCGGTACTCTTGATGACCAAATGCGAACTGATTTTATACAATACTAGAGCCTGCCCCGCGGTTCACTGGCGCAGATCGTTCATAAACACAAAAATCCAGTTTTTCCCGTTCCCATGGGCATTTCGAAAAAATATTCCTTAGTGAATAAAATACTCCTCTACACTCCCCAAGGAACCCACGTGCGAAATTTCAGCCCGCCAAGCCCAGTAGTTTCGGCTCTGCGTTGTCTGTCAGTCAGTCAGTCACTAACGGAAGTTTTATATCTATACCAATATTATAAAGAGGAAATATTTGTTTCCTCCCCCAGTCCGTGAAGCTTCAAGTAGGTGCACCTTTGTGCGTAAGCTCAGGGTGCATTTGGTTGACCAGCAGAGACTTTCAGCTCCTTCCTAAGTCCATACGTTACCAACGCTCCCGCACCGCTTACCTATGCCACTACCACTAGCACTCTGACTAAGACTTAACCGTGACAATTCGTAGTCGCATCAAAGTATTAATTAGTCATTTGTTAATAAAATATTATAATATATATATATGTAGTGTATCTATATGTGGAGGTACAAGATAGCTAAGCATAAATTGTTATATGTAGTTTATTAAATATTATTGCCATTATCTATGTTTTTTTTTTAAAAGCGCACTCGTATAACGCTTGTGGGTCACTGCTGGCATTGACTGAAAATCAGCGCTGTCGGTGCAAACCTTCAGCACATGCTGAGTCAGTGCCATTTTACGGCGGCTGCAACACACAAAACTTGTTTTTATGTTTTTTACTTTGTTTAAAATAGTTTTACTTAATTTTGATTATGATTATGATAATTTTGATAATTGATTTCCTTTGTTTTGCTTTTATTCTTGGTTTATTTTGTTTTGTTTTTATTAATATTTTGTATGTGTGTGTTCTGCTGTAAATAAATACTTTCTTTCTTTCTTTCTTTGTTTTTTTGTTTGTAACGAATAGGTTCCGGAAATACTGAACCGATTTAAAAAATTATTTCACTGGTAGGAAGCTACACTATCCCCGAGTGACATAAGCTATATGAGATTTTCAAAAAAATTTGGGATCCTTACTTAAACTTAAATAATGTAACGCCAGCTGAAATATTTTTTCCGTTGTTTACATATTTTGACAGGTGGTTTGTAGTTGTTGTTTATTTTTTGATTCGCCCATTCTGGGCAGTCATAAGAACATAGTCTATAGAGCCAAGTCTTTGAGTAGTATCTTATATTCTATGGCGTAACGAAGTAAGCCGGGACTGCTCGTATATTGATAAATTGATAAATGAGACCGCGCGGTGGCGGAAATACCTAAGTAAGCTAAAATATGTAGGTACATGCATCGTACAACATAGATTGCGTCTTCCACTCCCTAATACGTTCTAGACTTACAAGGTCCAAATTTATTAGTTAGTGTCTTCATCATCATATCAGCCGAAACACGTCCGTTGTTGGACATAATCCCCCCCCCCACAGATGGCCATACCGATCTGTCTTGGCGACAGCGCACTGGAAGGTTGGAAGGTGATTGAGAACCATAAAAAGGTTGTCCGATTACTCTGCGTCTTGTAATGCGCGGTCAGCATTAGATAACTTTTCGGCCCCAGATGCATAAACAGTGACCATTTAAAGTTCAAGCAGTTAATAATTTTCTACGAACTCAAGCAGTTCGTTAAGGGTGCTTGTGAGGAACTTGCTTGTTGGAACTGCCAGTGTAAGTTTGGCCTAAAACGGTATTCTCTCTAATATCAATCTAAATCACTACTTCTATCTTAGAAGATTTTAGAACTTCTGTTTTCCGTTTCGAGTTCGAGAATTGACATTATTAATTTGATTTTGACATTTCTAATTTACGCGACTCAGGGAATGTAACCCGTGGGTGAGACCTATTTCCAGCAGTGGAAGTCTTATTGGCTGAGAAGAAGAAGATAATTTGAAAATGACACTCGCAGAAAATTCGTACTATTAAAAATCACCAAGACCGGTTAGTAACGTGATAAGATAACGTTAAAAATGCCTAAAATTGTCCCAATGTATGTAAAATGATAAGAAATGTAATTCGTCGTCGTAGCAGATACTACTTTTGCGTGCAATTTTTCTGTTTGTTTTTATCTCTTATCTAGGAGAAATTGCGCAGGAATTTCGTTTCCGTGTAAATTTATTTCATGTTTAACTTTACCTATTATAGGTTATATATTTTTTTTTTTTACTATAAAGGTGACACAACATAATACAATCGGTGAAATCACTTATATAAATGTTAGAGGTTAGAACTAGACTGCATTACAAAAACGTGTGCACACGAAACCAATTTAAAGTAACAGTGTTCATACTTAAGACTATAATACTATCTTAAGACTATATCCGAAATTTCCCGCTTAAAAATGGTTTAAATATAATAAATAAATACATTACCCATTATTTTATTGTTTGAAATCAGAATCAATTTATTAAGATAATCCAGTTTGAGGAGTGTTGGTTTGAGGTGAAACTAAGCAAAAAGGAGAGGCTTTGCTCAGCAGTGGGAAATACAGGCATAACACTTCAACTTGATTTTAAATTTTATTCGGTGCAATTTTACAACTTTCCATGATAGGTACTACAACAACTGCCAATTAAAAGAAAACCTACAACTTTGTTATTGGATACTACTATTTATCCATCCCCTTTGACCTACCGAATTCAGCCTTGCATAAATTTTAATTACTTACATCAATGCACTGATTTACTAACTAACTTAACTACCGACTTGGTTTATCTCTTCCCCGTTTATGTGCACTTTGGGGTTATCGAGTTTTTAAAAATGCAGATTGTATTAAACTTTTTTTTACCATGGTACTTAGGTAACTTTTGATGTAAGAATAATTTCGTACAGAAATGTAGTTTGATTAATTAATGGGTTATCCTTTTCATAAAAAATTTGCAACCCAAAATTGAAGCAGTAATTAGTAATCAGTCATTTATATGAACACTGATTTTCTAATTCCCTTCAGAGTTCTGACATGATGCCAAGCAGCTCGATACACTGGTTCAGTTGGAAGCTTGGCAGTGATGTGGACTGAGCCGCGGGTGCACCGGGTTCTATTCCCGACGGGTGCGAACATAGTTTTGATGTATATCGATGGTTTTTAAACCGACTTCAAAAAAATAGGTTATCAGTTTGACCTGTATGTATGTATGTTTGTTCGCGATTATGTCGATTTTGACTGAACCGATTTTGATGCGGTTTTCAGATAAGTATATTTTTAAAGGTTTTAGTACCTATTTTAACCGACTTCGAAAAAGAGGAAGTGTTCAGTTGATGTATGTGTCAGTTTATTGAAGGCGGGTTCCTTTTTTGTAAAAAATAAATTATTCCTAGTAATGATCGTCTCTGTATATGTTTCGAGCACACTAGATACAGGATCTTCCTAGTTAGGGGCTCTGAGTGTGATGTGTATATTATTATTTGATGTGTTATTATTACTGGTTCCCTGAGATTTCGGAAAATATTGGCGTGAGATTGTGTTTGTTGTTTCAACCGGCTTATAAATATACGTGTATATTGTTACAGGCAGTCCACGATCAGCGTCTCGACGCGCGAGTAGACCAAATGCTCGAGGAAGGTCTGATAGCAGAGCTTCTAGACTTTCACGACCGACACAACCGGCAAAGGATATTGGATGGACAGTAAGTTTTCTTTAATGTTCGTCTCTGTGTGTGTTTCGGGCACCCTAGATACAGGTTCTTCCTAGTTAGGGGCTCTGAGTGTGATGTGTTTTTATTTATTTTATTATTTATTTAATATCAATGCTTTTTTTTAGAGTTTGCTTGCATTTTAGGGATTTTAGGGAAATCTTCAAAAGAACCAAAGACACAGACAAGAACAGTACAGAAAATTGTGGAAAAGGGCAGGGCACATCTCGTAGAACCAGCTGGTCGATGGGCCGTAAAGTAAGGTTATCGAGGGGCGACAGTGGACCGGAAGACGCAGGTTAGGCAGACCCCCCAAAAGGTGGACTGGCGACCTGGGCCTCTAAGAAGGCCACATTTTATAGATTACTTGTCGAAAAAAAAATGGAAAATAAATTAAATTGGAAAAAAAATTAAAATAAATTTTAAAATTGGACCAGGGGGCCAAGTTTCTTAACTAAAAACGAGTGACTCGTAATTGTCTTGTTAGCGACTTAGTTAACCATTGCTGTTTTCTTTGAGCGTGCAACAGAAATTACCTTTGTTAAAGTGGCAATGGTTAACGAAATCGCTAACAAGACAATGACGAGTCACTCGTTTTTAGTTAAGAAACTTCGCCCCCAGGTGTTTCGGAACCTATTCGATTCAAACAAACAAATCTTTCCTCTTTGTAATATTAGTGTAGAAGAAAGATTGTAAATCATCTCAGCTCATCTCGGGTTTTCTGCGAGATGTAAAATGGATGGATGGATGGCACTCATTGTGGAAAATAAACAATAAAAATGGCGGAGGCGAATGACCGGTGCAGTGGCAGGCATCTGCTATGTAAAGCTGTGGTCTATGGTTTCAGGTTTCATGCGTGCGACTAGTGTGTAGGGCGCGGGAAGAGTCTTAATACATTCGAATATCGAATGCTAAAGCAAAAAAAAAAAAACAAATGACTAACGAATTAAAATCCTAATTAAACAAATGCGAACTTGAAAAAGGTCGACAGTGGACCTTTCGGCTAATTTTAATATGGATAATTATAGAAAAATTATTAATAAAAATCAGGTATGTTTGCAAAAAAGTGTCTATCTAAAAACATCATCGTATAAAAACATTTTAAGCGTTTTTTGAAATAATTGTAAGTAGTGAGTAATTACCTACACAATAAATGCGAATCTAACCGAGCATTTAGTTTTTTTTTAGACCCGGAGAATTTCAAAGTATTACCATGTACTACTTACCATAAATGCTTATCTGATATCTATCTAACCTATCATACTGTGAAGTTTCACAAGTTCACCAAACTCTGATCAGTAGTTCTTGCGTAAAAGTGGACAAACATCCAATCATTGCCACAACTGGGAACACCTTTAAAACTTTCGCATTTATTATATTAAAGTTCCTCCTACTATGTAGTCCTTAAGAAAACTCAATCATACATCCTCACAGACCTTCACTTTATAATATTAAAGTACCTCCTCCTAGTGCTTAAGAAAACTGGGTTACCACAAGTAAATTAACTAACAAACCCTTGGACTAGTTAAAGTATCAAGACTACTAAAGCCCAGCTCCCAAGGGCCTGTGTAGGGCGGTAGGGAGTGTAGGCAACCGCGGACCGTAAAGCGTTCCTACGATACGACAAGTTACTACTCTGCGTACTCCACTACACACGTAGTCAGGCTAGGGTTGTCTATGGTCAAATGATTTCTGATAAAAAGTTTTAAGAATTAAAACCTTTTTAAAATCAAGCGTTTATTTCTTTAAGTAAATTTTTGAGTTATTCGCAGCAAGCCCTTTCATTTTATACCCATATTGTAGGGGTGCACTAAAAACAACTACTCCGCCATCTTGAATTTTCTGCCATGTTGGATTTTTTATGACGTCACTTTAGCTTTCTATGTATTGTTAGGCACACTGAACGCGCGCATATCTGCTTTAAAATTTAGTTGCAAGATTTTACCCGAACAAACATTCATACATACATACATTGCAAACTTGTATTGAAATGTTCACACTATACCCTAATTACCTGTACGTTCTTAAAATAAATACGGCTAGGAAATTCCGGAAAGGTCCAAAAAAGGTAAAAACTTAGGTCTTAGGAAACTGAAATGGAATTTCATCACGGTTTAATTTCGAACTTCGAACAACAATACAGAAAATGTTATAAAAAATAAACCTGATGTTATTGGCGTTCGAATAATGATCATGTTTGATCTTGCCCTAATTTCCACCTGTCAAAAACAGTGTGTTAAAAACTGAGTTCATTTCCAGCCCTACCCTTCCCCACCCCTCAATCTGAGGTAAGTGTAAACACTGCGGTGAGGAGAGGGGGGTTGACTCATCTTCTCTTTACCAACCGGCTACGCATGATTGTCGTTTGTTTACGCGAACAAATCTCATTATTTTAAAGTCATCAACCAATATGGGTGTTGTATCGCTTTACTTTCAGGTTTTTTTTTTTTGTTGAGTTTTCGCATTGAAGAGCAAGAAACATTCTGCTGAACCTTGAAATGTTGTAGATGAGTCACAGTTTCAGTAATCAAATCTTTGCTGGGGAGCAAAGGCAGAAACAAATATCGCGGAGTTGAACATAAAGATCGAAAGATCTCCCGTGACCCCCTTGCTATCAGCCGAGATGGACACCGGCGGGGTTTTAGTGGGTGCGAATCCCACATAACCCTGCGGCTCCCCCCGGGGCTGCAGGGTACTCGTTAGGAGTTTCCCTGCCTAAAAAAAAGTGCTGAAACAAATCGTCCAGGTCCTATCATATCATCATATCTTCTTACTGGACCATCTTCTCTTTTGGTCTTGTTTTTAGAAGATGATCTGCTTTGATGGTTGGGAGTTAGGAGAGCTTCTTTTACCAATATTTTCTCCGGTGTGTTCAGTGTCGGTCCAACCCAACAAGTCTGCATGGGTACGCGTGATAACTTCGCCCTGCACAGTAGTACTGTTTCTCAATCAATCATCAATATATATAAAACTCTTCCGTTACTGACTGACTGACACAACGCAAAGCCGAAACTACTGGGCGTAGCGGGATGAAATTTTGCACGTGGGTTCCTTCAGAAGTGAAAGAATAATTTCCAGAAATTCCCATGGGTACGGGAAAAATATTTTTGTGTTTATGAGAAATCTGCGCGGGTGAAACCGCGGGGCAGCCTCTAGTAGTATTTATTACCAAACATATTGTTTTCAATCCAATGATTCAATCATAATCTGCTATCAATTCGTTATGAACACCCGCTGGGATCCAAATTGTTTAAGCTTTAATAGTAATAGATAATAGCAAGGGTCATGAACGATTGTTTTTTTTTTGTCAGTACATCACAATGACAATTGTGCAAATTCATGCGATCTAATAAGCTGGCATTATGTAACTCAGATAACACATAAAGGTACTTTTTTTTTTACTCGGATATACTCTGTTTGTGTTAGTATGTTACCGTAGGTTAGGTCAGTGTACCGGGCCGAAGAATAGGACTGAGGTATCCCCTGCCTGTCATAAAAGGCGACTAAGAGGGCACCCCGGGCTCGTGGGTGTACGAGGCGGGGGCCTCATGCATTCATTCAACGGCCCCGAGAAGGACGGCGGAACGCGGGTGTCTCGTTTCCGTTGTCGAGCGTTGGGCGAGCTATCCACGCTCCGGGGGACGACCACAAGGTCCCCCCGAGAAGAGAGAAATATCACTGCCCGCGACCCTCCTACTAACAGCCGAGAAAGACACCGGCGGGATTTTAGTGGGTGCAAACCCCACGTAACCAGGCGGCGCCCCCGAGCTCGGGGAGCCGCCGGGTACTCGTTAGGATTTTCCTCGCCAAAATGAAAATAAAATGGTAGTGATTCTAATCTCCTAAAGCGTTGCATAGAAAAGGTTTGAATAACAATAGGCTGAACAGAATTGTAATTACGGAGATTCTCAGTTTCATTTCTGATTTTCAACCGTTTGGTGCTTCAGGGCAAAGTAGGCTGCAGTAGTGGTCGTTATAACCGCGGCGAAGAGCTGGCCCTGCGTCACGATGGTACTGACATAAGATCGGCTGAACGAGGGTCCTGGCTCTGGTGCCATTCGTGGGCTCAGTCAACGAGCTAATTAGCTAGCAGGTGCCTCTGCCCTACCATTTGGTGAATATAGGCATGAGATTCATGTTATGTTTTCTCCACTAATTCCAGACAACCAGACTACACCAAGGGTATCTTCCAGACCTTGGGCTTCAAGGAGTTCAACGAGTACCTGATGATGACTCCAGAAGACAGGGCTTCTGAAGGAGGAAAGAAACTTCTGGCAATCAGCATAGATAACATGAAGTCAGCAACTAGGAGATATGCTAGGCGGCAGAATAAAATGGTCAAGGGACGGTTTTTGGAGCATCCGAATAGAGAGGTAACTTATCAAGCTTTGCGAATAATTATTATCATCATTTCAGCCGAAAGACGTCTACTGCTGGACATATGCCTCCCCCATAGGTTGCCACAACGACCGTTTTTTTAAGGACCCTCATCTAGTATACTTCCGCAGCCTTTACCAGGTCGTCCGACCATGCCGGACCAGCCCATTCTTTGGCTGTTCCCTTTTTGTCGCCTTTTACGATACCAATGGAAAGAGATGGGGTGGTGGTGTTCTTTGTCGCCATTGAACATTGTAATTATTTTAGTACTAGTCGACCCGGCGAACTTCGTACCGCCCGGCCTCACCTGTTACTATGCTGTGTATGTTTCATAGATAGAAACCTTCCTCTTGAATTTCTTTAACTTTTACAAAAACCGCATCAAAATCCGTTGTATAGTTTTTTAATTTTAAGCATATACCTATAGCGACAGACACACAGCGAAGGGTCTTTGTTTTATAATTATGTATTGATATTGATATTGATATTGAAGTTGTACATAACTCGTACTCGTATCGTGATTGTAGACGCGGGTAAAATCGATCGATAATAGAGTTCACTTTTAGATTTTAGTCAATCATCAATTGCGTAATAATAATATATTAAGTAATTCACGCCTTGACCCTCGTTCAGGTACAAAACGTGACCACGACCATTGCAAGTTACTAATTTGCTACAGTAGTTTGAGTATGACGCGGCAAGATTTTCTGGTTTCCAAATTTTTATTTCAAACAAAATAATGTGTAAAGATTGACAGTTATAGGCGCCACCGATGAAAATAACACAGGCTGTATTTTACCTGTTGCTTATGTACAGGAGGCCGGGTTTGATTCTCGGTGAGGGCGAACATTTGTTATGATGAATATGAAACGAATATCGATACATCATAAAAATGTTCGACCCTGCTGGAAATCGAACTTGAACCTCAGAAAACACAGTCAACATTACCGCCAATTGAACCACAGAGGTTTCTACAATGCTGATTGTGATTGTAAGCGCTCAAACAGACGATATCGCCACCGCGCCGCCGACCGCCGCGCCGCCGCCGCGCTGCCGTCACTTGCGATGTTCAGAACTAGCAATATTTGGTCCCTCGTAGCTCCCTCGGGAATTGATGGAAAAGCTAGTGGACTGTATAATAAGGATTTGTATTTTCTGGTAACAAATGTTCGCGGTTACAAATGGCGGGAAGTAAGAGGTGACAAAAAGAGCTATGTGGTCGCTGCTGCGGGTTCCGAAAAGTGAGTGGGGCGCTGGTGCGCGTCGCTTGTAGCGGCCTCTCCGATGGTCGCCTCTCCCCGCGTCCCGCGCCGTGCTTGCTCGTTGGTGACGACGGTGGTGGTAGAAGCACAGCGCCGGTAGCGCGGCAGATTTGAATTCGCGCCAGGTCGCGTTGATGTGCACGAACGATGGGCGTGAACAAGCAATGTATTACTAACAATAGGACAGTGGAACGATCAAATTTGCATTGATTGCGCGGCGGCGGCGCGGCAGTGGTGCGTGTGTACCTACAGTGTTGCGGCGCGGTGACGGCGTCGTCTGTACGAGCGCTAAAGGTACAGTGGCGGTCTCACGCAGCGTAACACTTTTGTCTATAGTCTCGTGCGCACTAGACTGTAAGTGCAAAGAACAAGAGCAATGCAATACAGCAAAACCGAAAGTGTTACCCTGAACGAGTCCGTGACTGAACCTACTTATCTTAGAGGACCAGAGCCTTCTGAAAAAACGGGCGATACTTGGACTTACTAAAAAAACTAAACTTATCTTACTAATTAAATCTACAGTAAGTAGGTATATCTTCTACCTACCTTCTAACATTTTTTTTATAAAGCCCTTCCTACGCAATCATGCCATTATTAATGCCAACTAACGAAAAAAAAAACAAATTGCCGAAAAATCGCTCGACGCAGAACTTAAATTATTGTATTTACTTGATACTTACCTGTAACGCCATCTTTTGGTCGATTGAACTGAAGGCGTCGCTCGCAGTCAGTTGCTATCGACGCGCGCTACACCTAATCACTCGCTGCATTGTTTTTAATTAAATTTTACGTGATTTTCATACTGTTTTGGACTATTGTTAACTGTTTGCTAGTTTTTGAGTAAATAAACTATTTAGTGTGTGTACTCTCGAGTTTGCATTCTGCTCCCATCGTTTACAAGTGGTCCTTCGAGCCGGATCTTACTAAGGAACCCACGGAACCTAGACTGGTGCAGAATGTTCAGTACCCCACCGACTAACGCAACTAGGAAGGCTGCAGATACTGCGATTCAAGCTGGAACAAGGAGAATTCTTGAAATACAGTCCGAAAAACATGAAAAAACCTTTGTGAAACCAGCATTCCCAGCAGCCCGAGCTAAAACTGAAGGTAGTCTGAAAAGTCGAGTCACTGCCGCCAACGACGGATTATCGATCGTCAGTAAAAACTCAAGTATTCAGGCAAAGAAAAAACAGCTTGTAATTGAAGCAGCTCGAGCCAAAGCGCTGATCGATAAAGATCTAATCGACAAACAACTAGCCGCCGATATCGCCGCACTCGACGCATTCGCCGACGGAGGTTCGCAACCAAGCCGCCGCCAGAGTCAAGCTGATTCCAAAGGTGACATTGATGACAAAGTGGAAGAGTGGATACAGCGTAGCCACCTGGATGACTATGAGCACCCGCACTGCAGCGGGAAGCTACTGGAAGAGATGCCTGCTGACGCTGGATCATCTGCCGCCATCCAACAACTTGCCTACGCACTTAAGGACGCTTTTTCCAACAAAAACACTCAAGTCAATAATCAACAAATCTTGACACGGATGAGCACTGATAAAGAACTGCCAACATTTCATGGCGATCCCATCGAATGGCTACACTTTAAAAGGGCCTTTACTGAATCAACGCAACTATGTAAGTTTACCGACGCAGAAAATGTGTGGCGTTTGCGCAAATGTTTACAGGGAGAAGCCAAAGAAACAGTGGCATCTCTTCTGATTGGCCATACATCAGCAAACACTATCGTCGACACCCTTGAGCTTCGATTCGGAAGACCCGAAATAATAATATTAAAAATAACCACACAGCTTAAAAAGTTACCACCGCTACACTCTGCTTATCACAACGAAATTATAAACTTTGCGATCAAGATTAAGAATTACGTCGTAGCGGTGCAATCTTTACAGCAGCTTGAATATCTTCAAAGCCCGGAGTTAATCACAGCGATCGTTTCAAAGTGTCCACCTACCTTGATAACCAAATGGGCTGATTACGCTTACGCTAATGTGCATGTAAACAAACCAAAGTTGGAAAAGTTTGCGCAATTCATCATGGACGAAGCGGCTAAAGTAAGCGCAGCTGGTGTCTCACATATTTATACCTACCAGGACACGAAGAGTAGGCACGACGACCGGAAGCCGATGCCATATCAACGTCACGCAGTACTAGCCCAGCCGATTGCTGTTGAGTCAAGAGAAAAAGGATGCGCCTTTTGCCGTTCTGATAATCACTCCATACCTAAATGCATTAAATTTAAACGCGCAATGCGCAAAGATCGCTGGCGTTTTATAAGGAGTCGTCGTCTTTGTCACAAATGCCTGATAAGTAGGCATAACAAAGAGGAATGCCCCGCCGCAAATTGTGACGTCACCGGCTGCAACATGCCTCATCACCCGCTACTACACTGGCCTGCGCCCACACAAACTACAGAGACCATCGTTCCCGCTGCGGATCCATCCACCATTAATACATGCGACCAAGTGATCGAATCTAGTGACGAAAGTGTACATGATCAATCTAGTTTTAATCCTATTACAGAGTGCGATCAAAGTGAAATTATCACTAATACAGTGTCAGTGTCGAACTCGGTCGTCTTATTAAAAATTGTGCCGGTTACTATAAGCGGACCTAAAGGCGACGTCGCAACGCACGCGCTACTCGATGACGGAGCTACTATTTCTTTGATATCTAGTGACATCGCAGACATCGTCGGCCTGAATGGACGTAAAGAGTGTTTACGAATGCGAGGTGCCTGGGACAAAACGGAACTTGTGTGTAACTCTGAAATCATTAGTTGTGATATTTCCGGAAAAAACTCTAATCATGTTTTTAAGTTCAGTGCTCGTAAGATAGACGAATTAGATTTACCTACACATAAAATTTGTAAAACTCAAATTGTTAAATTTAAACATCTCGAAGATATAGCTTCTTGTTTTTCACAAAATGATTGTAAACCAAAAGTATTAATCGGTCAAGATAATTACGATCTAATTATGCCATTAAAAATAGTAAGCGGTAGAAAAAACGAACCTTATGGTACGCTAACATCTTTGGGGTGGTGTGTGCACGGCTTTATGCCTCTTTTGTCTACATCGGTTGCGCGCGATAAGGGGTCTCGTTCCGCCGCCGCCGCCGCCGCCACGGGAGTACATTTATAACATGATATTATTACGGATCGCGATGCAACATCCACCACTCTCGCCAATCAGCCGCACATAACGCCACATAGCCTGTTTTATGTCAATGACGTATGTTGGACCCAAAACGATCAAGACGACTCAAGTTTACATGAGCTTGTGCGGAAATCGTTCGCAATAGACGCTTTAGGGGTTTCAGCTGTCGCACCGCGAAAAAATCGCGACGAACTTAGGGCCATCGAGATTCTAGACAAAACTTCGCGACTTATTGACGGCCGGTGGGAAGTAGGTCTCCCATGGAAGAATGAGGATGTCACCATGCCCGACTCTCTGCCGCAAGCTAGTCGACGCTTTCGGTCTATCGAAAAGAAGATGCGCGAAAATCCCGAATTCGCTGCCAGGTACGAGGAACGAGTTCAACATCTCCTGGACAATGACTACGCTCGCAGACTGGAGGAGCATGAGGGTGAGTCAAGCACTCGTATTTGGTATCTCCCACATTTCGGCGTCGACAACCCAAATAAAAAGAAACTAAGACTGGTCTTCGACGCCGCAGCCAAAACAAATGGTTTTTGTCTCAATAGTTATTTACTTCAGGGGCCTGATTTATTAGAGTCACTTGTAGGAATTATGTTACGATTTAGAGAAAATAGTATAGGCATTTCTGGAGATATACGGGATATGTTTCTTAGGGTCAAAATTAGGTCTGAAGATCAACAAGCACTTCGATTTTTATGGAAATCTAATGATGGTTCGAAAACTGCACAGAAGTATGTTATGACATCGCTTATATTCGGCGCAAATTGTTCGCCTTTTGTAGCACAATACATTAAAAATAAAAATGCTGCCCGTTTTTCGTCTACGATGCCGCAATCTGTTGAAGCGATAACAAAGAACCATTATATGGATGATTATATTGACTCATTTACCGATACTAATATGGCTATAAAAACGATGAAAGATGTCACCTACATTCATGGAACAGGTGGATTAGAGATAAGAAACTGGACATCGAACAACAAGGTCGTATGTGACAGCATTCAAAAAGGTAACTTAAGTCAAGCCTCAGTAAAATTAAATTTTGGTGAAGACGAAAATTATGAAAGGGCTTTGGGTTTGTTATGGTACCCAACTACAGATACCTTAGGTTTTAACTTTTCAATTCAGCGTCGTATTCCACAGGAGATTTTAGAATGCCGAAAAAAACCTACCAAGCGACAACTATTACAGTTAGTTATGTCGATTTATGATATTTACGGTCTATTGTCACCGTTTACCGTTAAGGGGAAAATATTAATACAGTCTGCATGGAAAAATAAAATTGATTGGGATCAGGAAATAACAGAGGATATGTTTACTGTTTTCCGTGATTGGATCGCTCAGATGATGACGGTCAAGGAGATTCGTATACCGCGATGGTACTTCAGGACATCGGACACACAGTCTGAATCGCCGCAAAACAATAATAAAGTTTGCGAATTACATGTTTTTTGCGACGCCTCTTTACTTTGTTACGCTGCAGTAGCATATTGGCGCTCTTATTCTAATAGCGATAAGGATAAAATTGGAGTGGCTTTCGTTAAGAGTAAGTGCCGAGTGACACCAGTTAAACCTGTGTCTATACCACGGTTAGAGCTGCAGGGTGCGCTACTTGGTTGCCGCCTAGCAAGTATGATTAAAAGGGAACATCGCCTTCAAGTGTCGAACACTTTCTTTTGGACAGACTCAACGACAGTATTACAGTGGATACGAAATGATCAACGAAACTATAATACGTTCGTTGCAAATCGTCTCGGCGAAATTGACACGCTTAGCAATATAAAAGAATGGCATTATGTGCCGACCGAATTGAATATCGCAGATATCGCTACTAAGAACAACAACCATAAACTATCAGAAAATTCTTTATGGTATTGTGGACCCGAATTTCTTAGACAACCTGAAAGCAAGTGGCCCGCCGAACCAAAAAGTTTAAAAAACTCGCACGAACAACTACCTGAAACGAAAATAGTTCACTCTGTATACACAAATGAAAACAATACTTACTTACCGGTACCAGATCCTACGCGTTTTTCATCGTGGACGCGTTTAGTTCGCAGTACTGCCAATGTACTATCATTTATTGAAAAATGTAAAAAAATTAAGTCCTCCACCGTAAACCTTCTGAAAAGGGCTGAGACGCTTTTATTGCGTCACGCACAAAGAGAATCATTCAGCAAAGAAATGAATAACCTGAAACAAAAAGGATACGTTGAGCGTGAAAGTAGATTGATAACGCTCACCCCCTTTATCTGCGGCGACGGACTAATAAGAGTCCAAGGACGAATCAACGCAGCAAAAGGAATTAGTTATGACGTAAAGCAGCCAGTGATAATAGACGGAAGTCATCCTATTTCTCGACTCATAGTTAAGCACTATCACGAACGAGCAGCTCATTCAAGTAACGAAATGGTAGTCAACGAGATTAGACAGAAATACTGGCTGTTAAGATTACGGCCTACTGTTCGTCTAGTGGCTTCGAGGTGTCTTGTTTGCAGAATAAAGAAAGCATCTCCAGTTCCACCGAGACTAGGAGACTTACCAGAGGGTCGACTCGCCCATCATTAGAGACCATTTTCTCACTGCGGGCTCGACCTGTTTGGCCCGATTGAAATAGCAATTGCCCGTCGCAGGGAGAAAAGATACGGAGTACTATTCACGTGTTTGACAGTACGCGCCGTGCATATAGAAATAGTCCCGAGTCTCACTACCGACTCTCTTATAATGGCATTAAGACGCATGGGCGCTCGAAGAGGTTGGCCCAATACCTTTTACTCAGATAATGGAACGAATTTACGCGGCGCGGAGGCAGAAATGAAAAAATCATTTTATGATATTTCGCAACAACTTCCTGAAGTAGTTGCAAACAAGGGAGTTAATTGGAAATTTATTAGCCCGGTCAGCCCATGGATGGGTGGCGCGTGGGAACGCCTCATTCGCTGCGTGAAAAACGCACTTAGAGTTGTGCTCAAGGAACGAGCGCCGCGAGAGGAAACACTGATTACGTTGCTAGCAGAAGTAGAAAACATGGTTAACAGTCGACCTTTGACTCATGTTAGTGTCGACCCGAACACAGAAGAAGCTTTGACTCCTAACCATTTTTTGATAGGTTCGTCATCCGGAATGCCTATTCCCGGAGTGTTCGATGACAGTGATTTCTATTGCAGGCGACAATGGCGCATCGCTCAAAGGCTGAGTGATATGTTTTGGAAGAGATGGATGACTGAAATATTGCCTTTGCTCGTCCCACGTCAAAAGTGGACCAACGATCCTAAACCACTAAAAGTTGGTAATTTAGTTGTTATAGTGGATCCGAACTCTTCTCGAAATTCCTGGCTTAAAGGCAGAATAGAGACCCTCTTTCCCGGTAGTGACGGCAGGGTGAGAGTCGTGGACGTTCGAACAAAAACTGGCATTCTTCGTAGACCAGTGACTCGTGTCGCATTGTTACCAACGGATGATGAGTGTCGACCGCTCGACACTGGGGGGGAGAATGTAGACGACACGAACCGCGCAGACTCCACCTAAAATAAAACTTAATTCTAAAACCTAAAAAATAAGTTAAATTACTTCGGAATAAAAGTGATCTAGGACCGCACACATTGCATGTAGCGGTAATATTATTCTAGAGCGGAATTAATAGCTTTACATTTATAGCTCATACTATAATGAATGTCGATAGATATTAAAAAAAAATGCTCGAATGTTGTTCGAAATGCGTGTCTATTTTATCTTATTTCGCAGTTAGAAGTTTTGAATATTAGGATTTTAATTTTTAACGTCTTTGCGGTCTTTGGTACCTTTGATATAATATATATAGTTACTTTTTTTTATTTTATTATTCAAGCTGAAAACAATTGACTTACTGAAACTCTAAAAATTCTCTCTAAACTCATAAGCAAATTTTGTTTTATTAAAAAACAATAATTTAATAAAATTATCATTGGTACACTATTGATGTTGGAAAATCTAAAGCTATACTTTACACTGTACTATAAACCTAGCTCTGTTGTGTGAAAAGGGCTTTATAAGATTATCTCGCTTTACATGTTAGTTGGCTGATTAAATGTAAATATGATAACTATGATAAATCTCTGGGGTCTCAAATTGAATTTTAAGCACAATTTATGTTGTTGGTAGTATTATGTACAGTGGCGGACTAGGAGGCCGTAACAGATTTGTCTATGGTTTCGTCAGCCCTAGACTGTATTGCCAAAGAAGAAGAGATATTTTGCAATACAGAAAAACCGGAAGTGTTACGGCGACCTAGTCCGCCACTGTACCTACTTGTTGTTGGATGGAATGTGGTTACTTGTGAACAGTATAACAAGCAACCAACAAAAAGGCAATCAAGTGTTCTTTTTTTTTCTCAATTTTTATAATGATTACCTAGGTTAGGCAAAGTGGCGGTCTAGGACGGCGTAACAAATTTGTCCATGGTCTCGTGTTCCCTAGACTGTATTAACAAAGAACAAGAGCTGTTTTGCAATACAGAAGAACCGAAAGTGTTAGTGTTACGCTGTCCTAGACCACCACTGTACTAACATGACGTATTACGTGATGGTAGTTAATTTTATCAGTCATTCAGCTCACCATACCTAACAATTTTCCCAAAGCAACTTGTGCCCAAATCCCAAAAAAGAATGTGACCAATTATGAGACGACTGTTTTTATGTTCCGAGTATTTTACCTTTGATGCTTTGATAAAGTTTATGTATGTTAGAGAAATATTCTTGGCCGCAGAGGGCAATCGAAATAAATAGTGCGGGTCATAGTTTTATTCGTTTATTTCAATGCGAACCTTTTCTTCAAACCAATTAGAACAAAAAATACAAAATTTTATTTACGGCGAAGTTTTTTTTTATTTTGTCCAAAATATTTTATACCAATCTTCCATGCAGATACTGAAACATCAAAAAATATAAGCGCCCTCTGTAAGACAGTAGCAACACTAGCAATCTTTTAATATCTAAAAGTATTTTATCAGACTACTCGCCCATAGATGGCGCTGATGTTTTATTTTTAATACAATGATGATTTTTTTTTATTTTAGATGCCAATAATCTACGAATTGGACACAACAGACCTTTCCAGTTGGGACGATAATGTTGAAAAGAAAGCTGTTAACATTATTCAATGCTATCTTGATGGTACATCAAGTGAATACAAGCCGCTACAATCTGAAATATCAGAAGAAAAAAGGAAAATTGATGGAAACTCGAGAAATTATTGCGAAACCTGTGAAAGACTTATTATAGGGGATATGACTTTTAAGCTGCACTTAGAATCCATTAAGCATAAAAAAGTTTTGAAAAAAAAGCAGGATGAGAAAACAAAGAGAAATAATGTTACATAGTCGCTAATAATAGATGGCGCGCTAAATTATTTGGCGCCATCTAGCGACTCATGTTATTAAAAATTATGGGGGTTAATTCTATTAAACCAAATGATAAAGCGGCAATGGTAAACAAGTCCTAAAAGACTATGATAATAGGTAGGTCATTCAATTAAATAAAATGTGTGAACAATAAGATCATATTTTTTTATCATTATTTTAAAGTGGCGCAACATGGTTCCTTATAATTATTGAATGGAATTACAGGTAGTATTTTTCAAGATGGTGTTACTGTTGGTTTGCTCACATAAAATTAAATATAGGCTAGTGAACTTGATGGCAAGAAATAAAAATATAATTTAAAATAACACTTTATTGCTACAAAATAAATTTCTACAATTAAAATTAAATACAATTTTCCACCTCCTCTACTTTTACAATATTCTTGTTCTTAGGTCCTCTATAGTCATAGTGCTCTAACTCAGGGTACTTCTGTATGATTTCATGATAGGCGTGGCAAATTCTAGAAAACTCTGTATTAGCAATCTGGAATGGCCTTGTTACAGGATCTATGTCTGCCATATCATACATTTTTAGAGCCATCTCTCGTCTGCCTTCCTCAGGGAACAGTGTTTCAGCGCCGCGGATAGAATACTTTTGACGCATAGAGAAAACATGCCTTAGAACCTTTTCCACCAACTTGAAAGGCAACTTTATTATAGGCTCTTTGAGAGGAGTCAGTGTGACCACTCCCACATCAACATCAGGCTTTGGCAGAAAGGCATGGCCAGGAATATCAAACTTGTAGTTGACTTTGCACCAATTCTGGCAAATTACTGATAAACGGCAGCGCTGCTTGTCCAACATTGGTGCGGCCATCCTCTCTGCTACTTCTTTCTGAAATGTCAGTGTCATTCTTACTCTGCCAAAAGCCCAAGGTCCCTCCTGCCTAGATATCAGTTCAAGCCACCTGATGATTAATATTGTGGAGATACTAAAAGGTAGGTTTCCAATCAAGTTGATGGCAGGCGGAGGGTCTTTCCAATCAGCCTTGCAGTCAGATGGGAAGTATTGCGACACATCTGTCTTGAGAATATCACCAGTTATAATATCCACATCGAGTTTATCCCTGCATGCATCAGCTAGAAGTTCCAGTGAGGGGAGAAAGCGCGTGTCTTTCTCTACCAGAATTAGTTTGCGAGGAGCTCGCTGAATGATCGAGCGTGTGATGCCGCCCGGACCTGGCCCAACTTCGCAGACGACATGGTTGTCTATATGGCCAGCAGCACGCACTATCTTATCTATAAGCTTCGGCTCCATAAGAAAGTTTTGGGACAACTCCTTGAGCGCCCGAAGCTTATACAAACGGATGACATCCTTGATCGAGGGTAGAGGAGGGAGGCGAAACTTTACTCTTGCAGCAGCCATTTTTACTGCTGCACCTTCACTGGCTCGTTGAAGTCGTCGAGGAAGGTCTCTTGCTTCACAGCGTACATAGAATACAGGTAAATACCAAATACACTGACTCCAATCGCAGATGCAGTCCACCTATTCTTCACTGCTGTTCTCTCCAATTTTTTTACTCTCTCTAAGTTCTTTTCTTCTATAACTTTCATAAAATCTAACTCCGCCTTCTTCAGGATTGGTATTTGACCAACAGGAGCGTTAATCTTGGGCTTGATCGAGGAATCAGCCATTACTACAATGTAATATTTTGTTCCGTTCTAACCTCAAAATAGATCAATCAACCCAGCAAAAAACAAAATAGTAAGTGACTGACGATAAAACTTTGTTTGACTGAATGAAAGTTGACCGATTGACATTATAACCAGTCGATCAATAATAATGTTGTAAATGTTACCATTAAAAAAATTACTCATTTTATTATTTAAAATAATATTCATTGTACTCACAGCCAACTAGAGATACTAATTGCATTCATTACTTGAGTTAAATATAATTAATTTTTAGCTCAGAGTAAGGTAACCGCCGCTCTGAGATTTTTAGTATTTAGTATTGATTACTGTAAAAAAAAAGACACTCAATCCGGATATTGCTATTCACATTACACAGCTGTTTGTGACGTTTCTTTCCTTCCCCAAACCAAAACATCGATGAAAACAAAACAAAGCAAGTCGCGTTGCGCGCCCCACTTTTGTGCGCGAGATATTTTCTCTTTTCCACCTGGGGGCTCCGCCGCAGGCCTTCCCACTCTCGCTTCCTGAGTTCACGTCGAAAGAAAACAAACCAACCGAGAAGAGAACTGCGAGCCTAGGAAGCAAAGCCAACACAGTTTACTCCGTGTTTGCGTACTGCGTAGCCGTCGTCGAGTTAAAAAGTTAAAATGCCATTCATTTCGAAAGACTGGCGTTCTCCTGGCGAAGAATGGGTGAAGACACAGGAAGGCTGGGAGAAGAAGAAGGTCCTTGAATGCACAGCACAAAGGTAAAATATCCAATAACGCAAACCTCGTTTTCTTTGTTCTCCAATAGCATGAACCGTGACTTCCTTACATCTAATAACTAGTTAGGTTCCTATTATTGCTTGCACCATCCGATCCCTGTTGCTAAACATTGGTTGTTGTTTGCAGATATCCTGCTATATCTAACTTTAGCGCTGATGATCAGTCCAAATCATGGTGAGTGCATTATTTACATCTACTGTTGTTAGAATACAAACAGCTGATCATGTTTGGAGTGTGCTATTGATTTTTCTTGTGGATATTTTGTTTGAGTGTATGGTGTTTATGCTTAAGCTACATAAGCTTAGATTTTTTTTATGCAGGTACCTACTAATTAAGCATTTTAGCCTATAAGACTAATGTCAAAGTTTGTTGACTAGGTCTAGGTGTATTTGTATGTGCTTCAGGCATCCTAGAGGTCTAGAAAACTTTCAGAAACTATACCTACCTAGTTTTCACTTAATTATTTTGTTAGATTATAAGTCTGTTTAGTTTCCATATTAATTTACTATACTACTATGTAGTCCTGTCATGCTTGTTGGATTCATGTTGGGTTGGATAAGTATCTAGTTATGCACAGTTTATAAAACAAAAAACTAGAATGCACACTAAAGTTCTTCAGGAGTTAAAAAAATATTTAATAAGCAATCTATCAAATCTTTAATTGTCTATAAAAAATATTGAATACACCAATTGCTACATTTATTCATGAAGTCTTAAAAAATTACGATTTAAAATAATAACTAAAGATATTTTATTTTTGTTGTTTGCTTAAACATAGAAGCAAAGAACAATAAATAAATAAATTAAATAGCACAAGAGACAAGCACCCACTTATTGATGAATTTTTATTACTTAATTTACTCTTTAGTAGGCCCCTTTATCTAAAAAAAAAATTAGTGCTTACTTATATTAGTTCATCATAATCTCAGCCGAAAAACCTCCACTGCTGGACATAGGCCTCCCCCACAGGTTCTAACTAGTGCCATTTTTTGCTGTTCACATCCCTCCATGCCACTCTAAACTTAATTAACTTTTCACAAAAATAAAGAAAAGAGAGATCAGTGATTTAGTGATAAACTATTTCTTTATCTGAAATATATTCAAAAAGCATTATTATCGCATTGAAAATTGGGAGTAGGTCGCGCGTCTGCTACGAACTACGAAATAAAGTCCACAGTACGCACTTTTTAACTGAACTAGTATTATGCCGCGTGTTCAGTTTTTACGATTTGTATTTTATCTATGTGCTATTTTTTATATTATCCCAAATTTAACGTTTTTAATAAAAAGGTATTTTATATCATAATATCTGCAAAACTATAGAGATTTATTTACTTCAACACGCATTTTTTTTTACCGTATAACAAAGCCCAGAAAACTTATATCTAAAACTGAAACCATCGCAAAACAATTCAATTAATAACGAGGTACCAAAAAACAACTTGTTTTTACAACAAGTAAATCGTCGAGCGCAAAATGACGACACGTTTTGCTGCACAAATAGTGTCGCGTTCTGGAAATTTGCGCGGAATTTGAAAAATTAATGTATTTGTAGCAATGTAGATTAAATTTACAGTAAAAACCAGAAAAAAAGAGGGTTACTAAGTTTTAAGTTCACTGTTTTTCCCTACCATCTGTCCAAACAAACAAACACTTAATTCGTTAGTCCATCATAAATCAATTTAATATTTTGAAAATATTTTTATAGATTAACCGTCTTATTCATAAAGATACAGTAGAGTAGATTTAGATTTTAAGTCGCCTTACTGGAGGTCTACTTCTCTGGTTTGTTGTATGGTAAATACGTGACATCCAGTCTAAATTGACATACGTCAAATAACTAAAATGCTCTTTAACTTTTTATGAATAAGAGGGTAAGTATGTTTATTATAGGTCAAGCAAGTGCACGTGTAGGTGTCCTATTATCTCGTTTCTTCATCAATGCAAACGAACAGCAATACGGTAACTTGTATATTTTATTAGTATAGAGGCCTCAGTTAGGCAAGAAGACTGCTGAAGCCTGGCCTGGTGCCAAGGACCGAGGGCTAATGACCAGCCTTTCAGCTGCCGCTTTTAGAACTCCATGTTTTTATTTCGTATACGGTGCATGCTTTGCATCCGATGAATTTTATTGTATCAGTTTAGGTGACCCGCCGAATTTCGTACAGTGGCGCTCTAGGCGGCGTAATAGATTTGTATATGGTCTCGTGCGCCCGAGACTTTAATACCAAAGAACAAGAGCTATTTTGCCATACATAATCTTCTTCTTCTCAGCCTAAAAACGCCTACTGCTAGATATATTATGCCTCTCTAAATCACAAGAATGAACATAAACAATCGCCACGCTTGGCAGGCGGGTTGGCGATCGCAGTATGGCTGTTTAAATTTTTCAACGTAGGACTTTTGACATAATTTACGCAATATAATGAAAACCTAATGTGAAAATCACGTTGTGGTTGTTTTCGGTTGGATTGCAGGCTTGAATCACCTGATTGTCCGAAAAGTAAGATGATTCCGTGCTTCGGAAGGCACGTTAAGCCGTTGGTCCCGGCCGCAGTAGTGGTCGTTATAACCGCGGCGACAAGCTGGCCCCTTATGTCACGTTGGTAATAAAGCATAAAAAAAACTCGGCTAAACGTGGGTCCGGCTCTTGAGCTGGTACCTCTGCCTAACCCTTCGGGGAATAAAAGGCGTGAGATTATGTATGTATGTAATGTGAAAGATAAGTTGTGAAGGCCTATTTAATTTTGTTCAGTACTTTTTGTAGTCAGGGAAACTTTCATCACCGTCCTTCCAAACTTTCGCAATATCAACATAGTATAAAATAAATTCGCTTTCCGTGTCTGTCCCTATGTATGCTTAAATATATATAATTTTATAAATAAACTAGTCGACCCTGCGAACTTCGTACCGCCTAACCTATTGCTATGTTCCTCATGTAATATACTTTACATTAAAGATTAAACTATCTTTTAAAGAAAACCACATCAAAATCCGTTGCATTGTTTAAAGATTTAAGCATACGCGGGAAGAGACTTTGTTTTATACTTATTATGTATTGATATTGAAGAAAAGTTTAAAACGTCAAATAATTCCGTTTCCATTCTATTTAAAAAAAAACGAACTTAATCCATATTTAAACACTCTGCGTTCTCTTGATTGACAAAAGGGGATGCTGTGAACGAGGTACAAATGAATTCCTTTTAAAGGGCAGATTGTATCTTTGGAGACTGCTCGTAAATGTCAGATCGTCAAGCGCACTCTCTTAACCTATACCCTGTCTAATAATACGTTCAAGATATCTTCCTTTTATACCGCCAGGATTCCAGGAATGTTTAAGATAAGTTGCCAATTTCCGCATCTTCCAGCCATTATTTACCATAGAGCTCTAATGAATACCTAGCGTACTAGAGAGATCTGGAAACTTATAATTTGCTCCAATAATTTCGGTAAATTATCACAATTTGGCACTTTTGTACAATTTGGCACTTTTTTTCATCAAAAATGTGGCACTATTGAGTAATATATGAATCTGTCTCGATCTTCAATACGTATTGTTTTTAATCTCAATTACAGTACAGTGGTGGACACGTTCGGCGTAACACTTCCGGTTTTACTGTATTGCAAATTAGCTCTTGTTCTTTGGTAATACAGTCTAAGGCTGACGAAACCATAGACAAATCTGTTACGGCCTCCTAATCTGCCACTGTACATACCATTCGGTTATATTATATTATACCCTATATTAAAGAAATATATATAATAAACACTTTTATAAAAAAAAACTTTATAGCAAAGTCTGCTGCATGAAGGGCTTAAGTAGTTATAATCTAATTCAATCAAAGGCTAAGCTAACAAGTTGATTTCAAAACAATGAATCTCAGCTTCCATAAATCTTGTTACATCATAATTATTAGTGCACGTTCACTTTTTCAATGCCTCGCTATCTTTAAAGCGATGTACTTCCGTGTTTCAATTTTAGACTAAATACTTTTATTTAGTCTTTTGGAAAAGTTAATGTAAAACGCCTTCGTAACTTTCTTCGTCGTATAAAAAGTGACTGCGCTAAAAGTTGGCCGTTCATAAGCCCAGACACTTCCATTTACAGTTTTCTATTGTAATTTTTATCGTTGCCTTTTTCTTAAAGAATTAGTTCTGTAAAACTAAATTAACTAACCAACATTTCAGTAGCTAGTAACATGAGGACGTGTGTTTGTTGCTCTCTCACGCAAAACTAATGATAAATTAATGTAAAAAATAAAATTTATCACTAGAATGGATTATAAGAAATTCCTTGTTTATTAAATACTTATTAAGTGCTTACACGGTGCGAAACTAGCGCCACTACTGATAAATAATTATAATATCTTCTAGACCATGGCCGAAATCAAAAATATGCGCCTTTGAATCCCTAGATAATCTCGCTTTGATTTTTTAAGGCTGTTGTGTAGCTTTTAGGTTCAAATTCAAAGAAAAAACCGGTTTGTTGGCTAAAGTGGCCACTTTAGTTTCATAATGAAGTGTCCGAGGTGTACGAAGTTTGCCGGGTCGACTAAGTTACCTATAAGTTAATACAAAGTGTACATATTGTAATTGTTTTTGTTTTCAATGAAGTGGCTAACTATCTTATCTTCTTTATCTCAAGCAGTTTTTTACATGTGTACACACATGTTAATACTGTGGTCACCCTGTTCGTTGTCTGGAAATCTTACAAAATATCGATTTCGAAAGATCGTTTCCGTTGTGTCGAAGTTCCTTGAAAACTTATGTCCCTTATTTTATTTTCCGTATCGTTTCCTAACTTGCTTCAAAACTAATTTTGTTAAGCTCATAAACAGTACAAGAAGGTTTAAAAATAAAGTACATTATCTCTACCTACCAATTTAGATTGAAAATGGATGCATAGTCTTGTAAATATATTAATTAATTCAAATTCATTTTTAAAGGAAGAACATTAAATGCAGATTGCAAAATTGGATTATAAGCTTATTTTGTTACTAAAAACATGCAAAAAAATTGATATCGAATAATCTCCAAAAATATCCTGTGATGTGATAGGAATTCAAACACATCCAAAAACTGCATAATTTAAAATTATTCTCTCGTTGGCAGAATTTTTTTTCTTCCGAGGTTTTTTCACAGTTGATATATTACTTTACAACATTACAAGTTACAACGTTTTAATTGCGCAATTATAATTAAGCGACAAAAGATACTATTTAGCTGTATTGTCAACTGTTTATTTAATTCCTGTTTTGTAATACGGATCGTTTTAGCTCTGTGACAGTAACGCTTTCTAACTTCACATAATAATAGCCTAGCCGTTTTCAACGATATCTAACTATCTATCGTATTGTTAACCACCATCCTGTCTAGAAATCAACCATTATTTTAATCAAATATTTTATAACTATAATTCTAAATCAATTTCGTTCTGCTTTTCTTGATTGCAAATCATAACGTCTGGTACTTTAATCGTGTTATCTCTACATCTACACTAGTATTATAAAGAGGAAAGTAATGTTTGTTTGAATCGAATATGCTTCGAAGCTATTGGACCAATTTTAAAAATCACCATTATCAGAATCCTTTATTATTCCCTTATGAACATACCGTATTATTCATAAAGATACAGAAGTTTTTAAGTAGCGTTACTGGAGGTCTACTTCTCTGGTTTGTTGTATGGTAAATACGTGACATCCAGTTTAAATTAACATACGTCAAATAACTAAAATGCTCTTTAACTTTTTATGAATAGCAGGAATAGGCTATACAGCCTTACCTTATTTGTAAGTTTGCTAAGTAAGCTTTGTTTACTTACAAAAAAGATCAAAAATCGACATTGCTAGCAGCGTTACGAAGTTACCCGGTCAGCTAGTTTTCAATAAAACTTTGAACCAATAAAATAATTAATTAATGTTCAATTTGAAGAGTATTTCTTTTACCATTATGATTATTTCCCTACAGTCTGTATGGAATGTAAGTTTTTAATGATCCGATCTATTTCTGCTCTTCCGTAACTGGCAACGAAGTGGGAACACAAAACCGCATCAACACAACACGCGTCTCCAACTTTCACTCTCTATCTCTATAACCCGTTTAAATTGCGTTATATCCACGACTGTATGTGATTCATTAGCCACTTCCTCATTATGAGCTCCGGTAGGATTACTACTATCTATAAATCGCTCAATTTGTCTTGTCACGTCTTTGTCTTTTCTGTCTTTAACTCTTTAATGAATGAGTGCCTATCAAACTCTGCGGTTGTTTTTTCATTTTATGGCTATAACTTATCGTTGTATTAGGTCTATTCTCGCCTTGGAAAAAGTTTTATTAGGAAATCTTTCATTATTCGGAACGCTGTCCATCCATATTCTAATTAATATGATTTTGTCCAATTAAATTTCCTATATTTATTCTTATACCTATAATGCACTATTTTCTTCTGTAGAGTATTTTATGATTATCTACAGTAGTTTTAGATGCAATCTAACAGTGTTACGTGTATGAAACGAAATGAATTGATTTATTGAAAGTAACCCAAGAATATTGCATCACGCTATCCATCGAACGCGAACGGAACGCGGTTAGACAAACTTACTTCGCCGCCGCCGTATACTTTTATTATTCGTATAAAATTAAATTGAGACTTGGTTCCAATTCTAAAATTAAATTATTTCTTTCTTTTCTTTTCAGGCATTTTAATAGCCCTCTCGTTAAGTTTGACAAACAATAACTAATAACCAACAGTTCTCCTAAAATTAGTCGATTGTTAGTTGTTACACTATTATGTTCAATTGTTACACAAACAATAGATGTAACCGAAAAGTCGTCGAGGTCGGTGCACGAGCCTTTAGCGACTTGGCAATCTCTGTGACCTATATGGCAACGTCTTTGATCGTACACTGGGCTAAAATATTAACCGAACATGGTAACTTCTATATAAACGTGCAGAATTTTCTTGTGTGCTTTAGTTAGTTTAGTGTCTGGGTCTAAACAGGTCTACTGAATTTAGTTTTCTTGCTTCCGGCTTTTAGCTGAGCGAATATAAAGTCTTCGTGGATAAACTATTTGTATGAGTATTCAATTTCAAGTTCTTCACTTTAGCTTTGTCTTACAAAAATCTGATTTGAATCCTGTTCCACTATTAAGAAGAGACAAGTTAAATTGTGGTCCTCTACCTCTCAGTTTACCTTCTCGCCTGAGCATCAATCATCATATTTTCCTACTCACTTGGTTTTTTTATTTGGAAATATGGACGTTATCAATACATAGTATAAAACAAAGTCGCTTCCCGCGTCTGTCCCTATGTATGCTTATATCTTTAAAACTATGCAACGGATTTTGATGCGGTTTTCTTTAATGGATAGAGTAATTCAAGAGGAAGGTTTATAAGTATAATACGCTCACAAAAAAGTTAAAGGTTAGGCGGTACGAAGTTCGCCGGGTCGACTAGTATAAAATATTATCTTAGAGGAAGATATCGTGCGTTTCTTTCATCACAATTCCGTATTTCCTGTCGAATATTGGCATTGACCTGAATATAGCGTTTCGTTTCAACTGATGATACGCGCTTGATAAAAATGTAATGAGATTTGCTTTGTTTCACTTTTTATAACTGAAAACATTACCCAGTAAAAATAATAGATTGATCTTCTAGATAGTCTTATATTGAAATTGAAATTTAAGTCTGACCAGATCACCGTTTTAGAGGTTTGCCCAACCTACCTTCTGTTATCGTCAGTCTGTTAGTCAAGTGGCATGTTTAATATCTGAGGAAATAAAAACCTCTTCGAATTTTTACCAAATTTAAATTGTTCAAGCTTCCAAATATGGTTGTCTCTGTCTTATCATTTCCTAACCTTATTTTTTTATGAAAATAAAACTTGGAACCTGTCGTTACATGTTTCAGTTCAGCTTCAAAGTTCCCAAAGTGAACCGCATTTGAGTCATCGGTGTTCAAGAGATCTTTAATTTCCTTGCATCCTTAATGTTGGCGTGGGTGGTTGTTTCTAATTAACTCAATGAATACTTATTTATTTTCAAAAGGCTTTTTATCTTGCTTTGTCCGGTCTTAGTGATTTGTTACATACAATTCGTATGATTTTTTGGGTCCATTTTAGGGTACCTATATTTTGATAGTTTGTTTAAAGTAATTTTTCGTCTCTAAGTTTGCTATCTGCGGTTCTATTGTCTATTACCATTCCTGATGTCTACGAACATGAAAAGCATTTAATCTCATGATCTTTTTTTATGTCTATGTCTATGTTTTCGAAAATAGACATAAAAAAAGATCATGAGTATTTAATACTTTTTATTGTCATAGTCATCAAGAACGATAATGCGCCTACTGACTTTGTTTTTACAAAGTTGACTTACATCAATTGGTTTTCCATCCCCAATCAATATGTCACATTGGTCAAATCTTTTAAATCAGCATACAAAAAATATCTGCTCGATATGCAAAAGCAAAATTTGCCTACCTAAATTTTTCTTCATCTCTTTATATTAACTATATTATATCTATTATAAGTAATCTATCCTTTATATTATATGCAAAAATCTTATTTATTTTGTTAGACTTGTGGAACCATTATTATATTGTTAATGTTGAAGTATATATGTAGTTCTTTACACATCTTAGTATCTCTTTACATTATATTTTCTTCTTTATGTTTTACCTCGCCCTCACTCCATTTTGGTGCCGGCAGAATACCAGCGTTACAGGAAACTGTGACTTGATGCTGAGTCGGGGCCTTTTTTCAGTTGTAATACTTTTCGCACCTTTTGGAACTGTACATTTTATATGTAAAATTGTTATTTGTCTTTTTATGTGTATTTTATGTTTTGTGTATTAGTATTATAAGTGAAAATAAATATGTTATCTATCTATCTATCTATCTACATTGTTTTTGCAGCGACCTAGGTATTTTATTATTATTATTAGCCACGATGAGGAGAAAGTCGAATAATGTTCTGAGGTCCATGGCCTATTCCTATGGCGTCTATAGATCATAATGACGTAAGATATTGATCTAATAGCTAATGGATAGTTGCGTTTGTAGTAAACCACATCTGATAGGTAACTTTAATAGAGTAGAAAGAAAGTAGCTTACTCATTATGTTTTCATAATTGTAGGTGTGATATGAGGTAGCGGTGCGATAGGGTGTGTCTTTCACCCGGATGTTTAAGATTCGATCCCCAATGGCGGCACTTCAATTTTAATCATCTATTTTTTTTTTAATGTAACAGGCATTGCTTCAGAAAAAATAATGTATAGGGTAGGCCAAAAGAAGTCATCCGGATGACTTCGTTTGGCCCGTCCGATAGCATTGTTATTTGGAAACCAAACCACGAGCTTCATGATAGCACTATCCATACTAATAATATAAATGCGAAAGTAACTCTGTCTGTCTGTCTATCTGTCTATCGGTCTTGCTTTCACGAGAAAACTACTGAACCGATTTGAATGAAATTCCTCCAAGTTAGGGGCTCTGATGTGTGTGTGTGCTGTGTTATTATCCGTGGTTCCCAGTCTTTGTTAAATCTAGTGTCCGAGGATCAGCTTTTCAAAAGAACAACTGGTCTTGTCTTTTCAGATTTCAATACTCTCGCAGACTTCGTCTCTCAGTCTGAGCGAACTTTTAATTGATCCTGAATAATTGAAATCGTGCTCTTTATAAAGTTTTCATTCTTACTGAATTTGATTTGAAATTGATTGACATAGTGACCATTGTTTTGAACCTTTTATTTTATTCTCTGTGACGAAACTATACACTATTTTAGAAAAAAAAACGAAATTACAGTGTTGACTGTTGAACTTTTTCCGCGGTTGTCTAATCTAATTTAAATATATTTTAGTCAAGCTGAATAATATATTAAATATATTATTTATACGTTTTCAGTTTTAATATTTTAAGTTTAAATCAAATTAATGCCGGCCGTGTAAGGAATAATTTTCAGAAGAATAATATTATTTCACAAGTCTGAACTCAGACCCACAGAACACATCGTCAAACTATGTAATTTCATAATTATGGCTACAAATTGAAAGAAAAAAAAGAAATAAGAAAGAAAATACATTTATTTCAATTGCAAATTGCATGAAAACTCACTTCACAAACAACAGATTTTATAAACAACATTATTTCAGTTTCATGAAATATTATATTTGTTTGCTCACCATTCCTACTTGACCTATTTGCGTAAACATTTCTTACAACAAATCGAGCTCTATAAACGTAGGTTGCTTACTTCGAGAAAAATCTACCATTTAACCGTGACCTGCATAACTGTATAGTTTATTTCGACATTACAGTTCATGAAAAGTGGTTGCAGTATGAATATAGGTCGCGCTTCCCGGTTAGTGGGTTCTTTAAACAGTTTCTAGTTATGCTTTGTTTGCTCGATTCTATTTTCATAGTTCAACATCGATTGCTCAGTTTTGTATGTCAATTTGTTGCTTAAAGATCTTGGTGGATTTTGATTTATTAAACAACTAGTCGACCCGGCGAACTTCGTACCGCCTAACCTGCTACTCTTTTTTGCATGTATTACACTTAACCTTCCACTTGAATCAATCTATCTATTACAAAAAACCGCATCAAAATCCGTTGCATATTTTTAAAGATTTAAGCATACACATAGGGACAGACGCGGGAAGCGACTTTGTTTTATACTATGTATTGACTAGTCGACCCAGCTAACTTCGTACCGCCTTATCTATGTACATGTACAACAATGTGTACATAGATGCACACATTGTTGTACATGTATCAATATATATAAAACTCTTCCGTTACTGACTGACATACAACGCATAGCCGAAACTGCTGGGCGTAGAAAGCTGAAAATTGGCGCGTGGGTTCCTTGAGGACTGAAGGGATTTCCCGAAATTCCTACGGGAACGGGAAAAAACGGGGGATTTTTGTGTTTATGAGAAATCTGCGCGGGAAAAACCGCGGGGCAGCCTCTAGTTATACATATAGACATTCCTTTTGAATCACTCTATCTATTAAAAGGCGTCCGTTGCATAGTTTCAAAGATTTAAGCATACATAGGGACAGTAGCGGGTAGGCTTCTTTGTTTTATACTGTGTGTTTGATATGTGATTAAAGAACTTTTCAAACCTGTCCAGTTCTTCGGAGCCTATTCGTTTCCAAATTTCCAACATACAAACAAATCTTTATTTTTGTAGTAGTATACATTTTTCACAATTCAATTTAATTTCGCAAACAATATCTACAACGCGTGCTATAACGTAACACTCCATTGGGAATGCAGAGCCAATCAAAGAAGCCTATCATTAACCACTTATAGTGAAAACTTAGAGAAAGGGCTATGATAATACCTGATTAGAATTTCTATAGAAAATTTGAATACTGTGTTGTGTTTGAGTGCTGTATTGCTGGCATAGTCAATTATTGCTTCTTTTGTTAGATTTAATAAGTACTCTTGATTGATTCAAACTCTTTTTTACAAATAATATTCGATAACGCATCAAACTCAAACCCCCAAGAATAGAAAACTTCAACTTGGGTGCCTTAAACACTTACATTGGCATATTAGTAAACCCAGGAAAATATCATCTATATCCATCCATTATACTAAAGTTCCTTTATACCTAACTTTTCCCGCCGGGAATTAAACCGACGTATAATTTAATGGACTCACCTGTAGTTCAGTTGTCAATTGGCATGGCTGTGAATTTGGTCTATTCCCGGAGGGGGCTAACATTGTTTGTTATGATGCGGTTGTTGGTTTCGATGTAATAGGCCTCATAATTAAGATCTTCTTACTAAACCATGGCCGAAATAAAAAATATGCGTTTTTGAATCCCTCGAAAATGTTGCTTAGAATTTTTAAGGCCCTGTTGTGTAGCTTTTAGGTTCAAAATCTGGAATTAACCGTTTGTTGCCAAAAGTGGCCACTTTTTCATAAAATAATATTTCTAAGATCATTATCTTAAAAGTTACACAACAGAGCCTTAAAATTCTAAGCAAGATTATCTAGGGAGTCAAAGACGCATATTTTTTATTTCGGCCATGGTTTAGAAGATTTAATTATTTATCGAAGTGGCTGTAGTATCGCACCCGTTCGCCCCATAAGTCTTCTTTGTAAGCCTTTAATTTAACTCTGTTCTTAGTTTTCTACGTTTATATTCATCTCCGCTATCTCTTTCCTACTATTTAATAATCACAAATGTTTTTTTTTAGGTCTTCAGACGAAGAAAATGACAAAAGTGACGCGTCCGGCCGAGTGCCGCCACACTGCCACATCACTATTAAATGCACCAGAGAGGTGGGTAGACTTCTCTTAATCAAACAAACACACGTGAATTAACAAAGGGTATAAATCAATCAATACATAGTATAAAACAAAGTCGCTTCCCGCGTCTGTCCCTATGTATGCTTATATCTTTAAAACTATGCAACGGATTTTGATGCGGTTTTCTTTAATGGATAGAGTGATTCAAGAGGAAGGTTTATAAGTATAATACGCTCACAAAAAAGTTAAAGGTTAGGCGGTACGAAGTTCGCCGGGTCAACTAGTGTAATACAAGGAAAGTAAATAATTTCAACAAGTTGCATACATAATACCAATATTATAAAGAGGAAAGATTTGCCTGTTTGTTTGTAACGAATAGACTCCGGAAATACTGAACCGATTTGAATAATTCTTTCACTGCTAGGAAGCTACTTTGACCCCGAGTGTCATAGGCTATATTAGATTTTCAAAAAAAATTAGGGATCCTTACCTAAACTCAAATAATGTAACCCAAGGTGCAATATTTTTTCCGTTGTTTACATATTTTGACAGGTGGTTTGTTGTTGTTGTTTGTTTTTTTCGGCCATTCTGGGCAGTCAAAAGAACATAGTCTATAGAGCCAAGTCTTTTGTATTATCTTATATTCTATGGCGTAACGAAGTAAGCCGGGAAAGCTCGTAATATAATACTTACATAATATCTCGCTTAGTTTCGCGGTAAATAGAATGTACCTATGCAGTAGATGTGTCAGTCAAAATCGAATATTGGTTCAGTCAGATTAATGTTAGTAAGTAACACAAGCTTAGCTGTGTGGTAGCGGCATTGAATACTCACTCTACCTTAGTGTCGTAAAAGGACAGGCTAAGGCACAGTATAATAAAATAGTGCTATATATAGTATGGGCACTCCCTGCCTCCCTCAGCAAGTGCGGCTCCCCCGCACCTAACCTCTAGGTTGCCGCTCAGTACAAATAAAGCAGCTTCGCACGTCTCATCTCACTCACACAGGCATGATACGCGTGAACGTACACGAGTTCCGGCTGTGCGCGAAGTAACGCGCTTTTTTCTATGAAGTGTCCGAGGTGTGACTAAGGTAACGCCGACCAGGACCAGCAGCAGCATTCTTCGTTGAAAAACTAGTAGATGTACCCGAATCTGTACGCCGTCCAAGCGTGGCTATTATGACAAATGTACCTCCTTAATAGGTGACGCCTTTGCGGCGATCTGTAAGACAGGCCTAAGTCCGACTGTAGACGCCGACGCCACTATCTGAGATGATGAATTCCCTAATCATGTCTACATTCCACAGATTGCAGGATTCAACGGTCTATCAGAAGCGGTGCGCAGACTAGATTTCTCCTCAGCGGTCCGTGACGTGCGCAGGTTCAACTACATCTGCGCTCTATTGAACCTGCTTGTCGGTGGTCAGAGGTTGACGCATTTGCCTGGCGCGGCCCAGAAGCTACTGCTTTCTATGTTGGAGGAGGTAGCTAATCAAGGTGAGTGAGATGGAATATATAATTTACTATGCTATAAATGAAAAATCAATTGCTGTTCGTTGGTTGCGTAAAGCTCTAAGACGGTTAAGCCAAATTAGAATTACTGAACTTTGTATGGTTGTCGTAGCTCAGGGAAGGTTAAAGCTATAAGCTATAAGAAAATATGAAAAAGTCACGCGGAAAGTTCTACGCGGAAGAAGTCGCGGGCACAATTAGTATGCAAAAAAACACGATCCCCTAAGTAAGCGAATAAGAAATGATGAGATCGACAAAAGAACATCACCGACATATCTCAAAAGATTCCAAAACTTAAATAGCAATAAGCAATTGGGCAGGGCATGGCACATAGCTCGAAGAACAGAAAGCTGCTTCGGTAAAATGTTTTCGGGTGACGACCGCGCACCTGTAAACGCAGAGTAGGCAGATCCCCCACAAGGTTCTTAGATGACCTAGCAAAGGTTGCGAGAGTAGGTACGTGTCAAACTTGACAACCTCTCAGTATCTATGTTTATGTGGTGATCCTTTGTCCGCCGTCCTTTCAGTTGAAATGAAGAAGAACAATTTTATTTACAACTCCAAACTACCGTCAACAGTGGCAACATCGAAGCAAAACCTGAACTCTCTCCGCGCACTGCTGGCGGCCCTGGCGGCGCTGCGCGAGGCGGAGCGGCGCGCGTGCTGGGGCCGGCCGCTGGGCTCGCGCGCGCTGTGGGGGCAGCACGACCACGCCATCGCGCGCATCTGCCGCATCGCCACCGACATCACTATACAGGAGGTCGGTTTAGTTAGTTCCTTAGCTAGAAGAGGCACTTTTCTTGACTCTAGGAATATTCTAGCAATTGAAGCAGAACTTGAACTGTCTACGGGCGCTGGCGGAGCAGCACGACCACGCCATCGCGCGCATCTGCCGCATCGCCACCGACATCACTATACAGGAGGCGAGTTTAGTTCATTACTTAGCTAGCTAAGAGGCACTTTTCTTGACTCTAGGAATATTCTAGCAAATGAAGCAGGGATGTTCCGAACGTTCGCATTCGCGAATGATTCGCATCATTTTAACATTCGCTTTGACATTCGCATTCGCATCAAAAAGATGCGAATATGATGCGAATGCGAATGTGCCGCCATTGACACCAAGTTTCTTGTGTGAAGATCAATTACTTTATGGGGATACGTCATAGTCCGGCGCGAAATACAAATTTATTGGCGTTTTTTATTTATTCTGGCAAAATTACGTTAAATGACTTAACGTATGTAAAAAACCATTTCCCAAATTTTGATACACGTTTTTGTAAGACAGAGTTACTGAATTTGTGTAATGTGTGAATCTTGATTTTTGTTTTACATCTATATATATAAAATTCAAAGGTGACTGACTGACTGACTGACTGACTGACATAGTGATCTATCAACGCACAGCCCAAACTACTGGACGGATTAAGCTGAAATTTGGCATGCAGGTAGATGTTATGGCGTAGGCATCCGCTAAGAAAGGATTTCCCAAAATTCCCTCAGGAACGGGAATTACGGGACTTTTTAGTTAGTATGAAAAATCGACATTATTGAGTGTATCGACGTGAAACTTAGTGTACAGGTTCCTCAGTGAATGAAAAAGTTTTGAAAGAAAGGAATATACAAAATTCCCACGGGAACGGGAATTACGGGACTTTTTTAGAAAGAATGAAAAATCGACATTCTTGAATGTTTCGACGAGAAATTTGATTTACACTTACCTTAGTAAATGAAGGAATGTTGAAAGAAAGGAATTTACTAAATTCCCATGGGAATAGGGTTGCAGGACTAATTATTTAGTATAAAAATTGATTTCCTTGAGTATGCCAACGTGAAATTTGGTCTACAAGTATAAGTGGAAGTGTGTTGGAAGGAAGAAATATACTAAATTCCCATGGGAACGTAAAACGGGACTCTTTAGTTAGTATTAAAACAATGTATATATATTTCTTTATTTCCACGTAAAAGTAGGAAAACGGGTTCTTCAGAGGGTGTAATTAGATTCAGAGTTCTATTAAGTAAAGTAAAAGTAAAAAAAGTAAAAAATGATTTATTCAATACAGGATACAAGATATCGCTTATTGAAAGTCAATTAGACTAATCTAATTAATATTGATACCTTATTTCGTAAAGTATCCTATACTGATAGAGGCGAGGTAGTTCAGGGTGCCCACTAATTGGCTCAGGCAAACAATGTTTGCCTTGCCTTACGACAATGGTCGCCTGGAGACGCCCCCAAACGAGCCCTCCTCTGTCAAATGATTCTACTCCCTTTCGCAATGATTTTACAGCGTAGAGAAGAAAGGGGTAACAAACTCTACTTTACAATTTCTCTTTTTTTTTTTTTTTTTGTTCTTATATATGTGACATTACAATTCAATTTACAATACAAAGAACATAAATTAATAAGATTTAAAGTACATACATGAAATAATGAAAATATCGTGCAGAGCTAGGCTAAGAAAAAGTTAACCAAAATTCACATGGTAACGGAACATTCCCTAAAACATAAAGCGCCTAAAAATCTTCAACTTTTTTTACTCGAGTACATATATTAGGTATGTAGGTTGCCAACTACTTTTACCCAACCAGCTAATAGAAATGTTAGAAGTTTCAGTGTCTGAATGGTGGAGTGCAGAAATGAATTTATGGAGTTGCCACGGGAACTGAAATAAAAATAGATATTTTTAGGGGGTATGGGTGCGATCAGAAACGATGTCACCAAAATCCTGTGTCGTAAATCAACCAGTAATTAACGATTTTAATGAAAAAGCGCGTGCGAAGCTGCGGGCAAAAGCTAGTTAACTACTAAGAGTTAAGTACCAATATTGATTGTATGTTTATGTTTTTTTTGTATTTGTAGGATGTTAACTATTTTTAACCGACTTCAAAAAAGGGGCTTATCAGTTTGACCTGTATGTATGTACGTTTGTCCGCGATTATCTCGAGTTTGGCTGAACCGATTTTGATGCGGTTTTCACAGAAGTTGCGGTTATCTGTTACATTCTGGAGAAGGTTTTAGTACCTTTTTTAACCGACTTCAGAAAAGAGGCAGTTTTCAGTTAATGTATTTGTCAATTTATTGAAGGCGGGTTCCTTTTTTGTAAAAAATTAATTATTAATTGTTTTTATTGTTTAATTAACGTAATCATTTTTCTATTCCTAATTTTTTTCACTGAACTTGTCCAACATTCGCATTCGCATTCGCATTCGCATCATTCGCATGCCTAACATTCGCATTCGCATTCGCGAATGTCTAAAATTCGACATTCGGAACATCCCTGAAATGAAGCAGAACTTGAACTGTCTACGGGCGCTGGCGGAGCAGCACGACCATGCCATCGCGCGCATCTGCCGCATCGCCACCGACATCACTATACAGGAGGCGAGTTTAGTTCATTACTTAGCTAGCTAAGAGGCACTTTTCTTGACTCTAGGAATATTCTAGCAATTGAAGCAGAACTTGAACTGTCTACGGGCGCTGGCGGAGCAGCACGACCACGCCATCGCGCGCATCTGCCGCATCGCCACCGACATCACTATACAGGAGGCGAGTTTAGTTCATTACTTAGCTAGCTAAGAGGCACTTTTCTTGACTCTAGGAATATTCTAGCAATTGAAGCATATCTCTAGACATGTTTTAGCAACTGAAGGAGAAGAGACACTTTTCTTGATTTTATCTCTAGGTATATTCTAGCAGATGAAGCATATCTCTAGGAATATTCTAGCAAATGAAGCAGAACTTGAACTGTCTGCGGGCGCTGGCGGAGCAGCACGACCACGCCATCGCGCGCATCTGCCGCATCGCCACCGACATCACTATACAGGAGGTAGGTTTAGTTAGTTCCTTAGCTAGAAGAGGCACTTTTCTTGACTCTAGGAATATTCTAGCAATTGAAGCATATATCTAGACATGTTTTAGCAACTGAAGCAGAAGAGACACTTTTCTTGATTTTATCTCTAGGTATATTCTAGCAGATGAAGCATATCTCTAGGAATATTCAAGCAAATGAAGCAGAACTTGAACGAACTGTCTGCGGGCGCTGGCGGAGCAGCACAATATGCCATCACTCGCATTAATAGCTTTGGCACCTAGCGCTGGCATTTCAGAGACATAAATACATTCCATGATTGTATCCTCATTCAATACAGAGTGCATTTGATGTTCATTTCTGTTTTACAGCCGGGACCGGAAGTGGCGCCTAAGCTACACGACATGCCAGAGGAGTGCATCCGGGAAATCTTACTGAGGATAGCGGACCATAGAGATCTAGAGGCGAGTTATTAACTTGTAACTAAATAGCAGTGATATTTTTTCCAAGGAATTCTTTTCATAAAAAGTTTCTTGGAATGTCTACAGATGCCGTATAGAACTTACTAGTTAATGTTCTTGTTTTTGTGTTTTTTGTGCAATAAAGATATCATTGATTCATTAATTTCTTAAAAAGTTTTTTTAGAATGTCTACACATGGCGCGTTACAAAAGTAAAAAAGAAGTTTGTTTAGCGAAAATTTATGGGCCAGCGGAATTTAGTTTTAATTTGTTATGAATAAGTGATGAATTCAGGGATGAAAATGGTTAAATGTCCTTTGAACAGCGTTTGGCGTTTATTATGTATGAGGCATAGAACAGCAAAAGTAGCGCCACCCGAGAAAAAAAACATCTTCTAAACTAAGACAAATATCAAAAATGTGAAACAGTATTCCCCTAGATAATTCAGCCTAGTATTTTTAGGGCATTGTTTTGTATAGCTTTAAAAGCGGCCGTTTTTAGCAACAATCAGTTTCTTTCTGTGGTCTTTAACCTGAAATCTATACAACAATGCCCTAAAAATACGAGGCTGAATTATCTAGGGGAATGCTGTTTCACATTTTTGATATTTGCCTTAGTTTAGAAGATATTATTTTTTTTCTCGAGTGGCGCTACTTTAGCTGTGCTATGGCTCTTATATACTAGTCGTCCCGCGAACTTCGTACCACCATACCTGTTACTATATGGTGCATGTATTATACATATAAACCTTCCTCTTTAATCACTCCATCTATTTAAAAAATCCTCATCAAAATCTGTTGATTAGTTTTAAAGATTTAGGCATACATACATAGGGACAGACGCGTTAAGCGACTTTTTTTTAAACTTACTAAGTATGTATTGATATTGATGTGACTGTTATAGTGGGAAATACGTTAATGTGCACATTACCGATAACAATTTATTTTGCAGATTACCTATTGCACTTTAACTGAGTTTCGCACATTTGCGGTAACATATATACACATTTTGATTGAATTGAAACCCCGACTAAATTCAATCGTTTCTCGTCCAATAAAAACTCTCTTTCAAACTTAGGCGGCCTCGTCAGCCTGGAGCCTGATGGCGTCGCTCTGCGCGGAGCAGAGGATCTGGCGCGAGCTGGTGCACTTCCACTTCAGCCCCGCCCAGGTGCGCTATACGAGGAGCCAATGTTGTAATATATGTTCTACTAGAGGCTGCCCCGCGGTCTCACCCGCGCAGATTTCTCATAAACACAAAAATTCCGTTTTTTCGCGTTCCCGTGGGAATTTCGGGAAATCCCTTCTTAGTGCTCACCTACACTCCCCAAGGAACCCACGTGCCAATTTTCAGCTTTCTACGCCCAGTAGTTTCGGCTCTGCGTTGTCTGTCAGTCAGTCAGTCAGTCAGTCAGTCAGTAACGGAAGAGTTTTATATATATTGACTAGCTTTTGCCCGCAGCTTCGCACGCGTTTTTTCATTAAAATCGTTAATTACTGGTTGATTTACGACTCAGGATTTTGGTGACATCATTTTGATCGCACCCATACCCCCTAAAAACAACCCCTAAAAACGGCAACTCCAGAAATTCCTTTCTACACTCCACCATTCAGACACTGAAACTTCTACATTTTTATTAGCTGGATGGGTAAAAGAAGTTAGATATACGTACCTACATATCTTATATATGTACCAACTCGAGTAAAAAAAGTTGAAGATTTTTTAGGCGCGATAAGTTTTTGGGAATGTTCCGTTACCATGTGAATTTTGGTTAATCTTTTCTTAATATAACTCTGAATCTAATTACACCCACTGAAGAACCCGTTTTCCTATTTTTACGTCGAAATAAAGAAATATATCTACATTGTTTTAATACTAACTAAAGAGTCCCGTTTTACGTTCCCGTGGGAATTTAGGATTTTTCTTTCTTCCAAGACCCCTAAATCCACGGAGACACTATTGTAGACCAAATTTCACGTTGACATACTCAAGAAAAACGATTTTTCATAGTAAATAATTAGTCCGGTAATCCCCATTCCCATGGGAATATAGTTAATTATTTTCTTCAAAACCCTTTCATCCACTGAGGAACCTGTACACAAATTTTACGTCGATACACTCAAGGAAGTAGATTTTTCATTCTCACAAAAAAGTCCCGTTTTTCTCGTTCCCGTGGGAATTTTGTAAATTACTTTCTTTCAACATTCCTACATTTATTGAGGAACCTGTGAGAAGAGCTACCAGTATATCAAGTTTTCTAGTACTGTCACATCGTGACAGCATCTACCTATCTATATATGGACCTATACGTATGGCTCCGCCGCGGCGAGTGGCGTCGCCTGCGCTATAACCCGACCATGTATAACCCGACCATGTAAAATATGTGAGATAGGCTGGCAACACCGGCGACAGCACAATTGGTTCCACAAATTATTTTGTGTTTTTGACGCCAAAATCGCGGAAAGTGAGTGGAAAGTGTTTTAAAGTGTAGCCTTGGTGTTTTGCTATAAGTGTTATTGTTATCATAAAGAAAATCCACTTAAATACAACAATTTTCACGTAATTACACCAAGCCTAACCAAACTAAATAATTTTAAGTAAAACTACCCTCATTTACAATTTTTTGTAATGGGGTTAAGAAAAAGGCTAAAGAAGCTGCCAGAGATCTGGTATCGCAGGTAACAGCGCAAGAGGTCCTTGCGGGCTCATGGGAGCCGCTGGGGGTCCGTAAGGGCTCCGAGGCGACTCCGCGGGTCCCATCGGGCTTCAATGCGTCTGTGGGGGTCTGTGCGGGCTCAGGAGCACCAACTGGGGTCCAAAAGGGCTCCGACGCGTCTCATTGGGTCTGTACGGGCTCCGAAGAACCTACCAGCGTAGCAATAAAGGCTTCAGCCAATCAAAAATTCACATCGGTTTGCACTGATAGTGAAAAACAAAGACAAAACCAACATAATAACAAAAATGGCGGTAATAACAGTGATTCAAGCAAATATTCAGCATAGTTATACTGGTGCAGCTTGCTTGCGGAGGAAGCTTGAGGAGCAGCCCAGGACTATAGCGGTAATACAAGAGCCGACAATACACCGGAACCGGGTATGTAGTTTTAATAACTTGTTCGGCAATATGTACACCTGTAACACCAATGATAAGGTAAGAACAGCTATATTTATACCTAAATATTATACAGCAAGTCTAATCACACACCTTAGCACACCCGACCTCACGGTCGTCAAACTGATGACGGGAGAAGAAGGTCAGTACCAGGAAATTTTCATAGCCTCGGCTTACTTTCCTGGAGAAGGGGCAGTGCCTCTCCCCGAGTTGGAGGTTCTAGTTAAGGAATGTAGTGATAACAAGATCCCGCTCATAGTAGGCTGCGACGCAAACGCACACGGCACGCTATGGGGTTGCAGGGAAACAAATAAACGTGGTAAGGACCTTATTGAGTTTTTACTATCTTACGACTTAAGTGTACTGAATAGAGGATCGGAGCCTACTTTTGTAACAACCCGAGCCCAAACTATACCAGATATCACAATTACAAACACTTTGGCCAGGGAAAAGGTGACGGGCTGGAGGGTATCCCCAGAGCTGTCCTGCTCGGACCACAGGTGGGTAACCTTTAACTTAGGAGCCGTAGTACCGAAACCAAGAAAATTTAGAAATCCTAGGAAAACAAACAAGAATGAATATATTCAAAGCCTAACTACGGGGCTCGATGCATTAGGAACTCCTAGGAACCTGAACTCAGTAGTATCGATTGAAAATGCAGTAGAAAATCTAAATAAATGTATTATAGATAGTTATGAAAAATCTTGCCCTCTCATTTCACCAAAACCAACACCAAATAACTGGTGGTGCAAATCATTGGAAAAAATGAGAGCACACCTGCGAAAGCTTTTCAACCACGCAAAGAACACCAGAAGACCGGAAGATTGGAAAGCTTTTCAAACGGCAAGAAATTGTTATAAAAAGAAAACAAGATCTAATTATAAAGAGGCATGGAGAAACTTCTGTGGGTCCATACAAAACGAAGCAGAAGCCTCCAGGGTCCGAAAAATAGTATCAAATGATACACATATCCAATTAGGGTCCTTAAAACAACCAGATGGATCTTACACAAAAAGTGACACAGAGACAAGCAGTCTGCTACTGCAGACACACTTCCCGGGCAGCACCGTGCTCGCCCGGGATGACTGCAGTCGCGATGAATTCTTGCATGCCCAGACCCTTCCTAACGAAAACTGGGTGTCAGCCACTAATATGATAACAGAAGAAAAGGTAGAATGGGCTCTAAACTCATTTCTCCCATTTAAATCCCCCGGCCCTGACGGCGTGATACCAGCCCTCCTTCAGTGGGCGGTAGCTGCAATAGCGCCTCGCCTTGTATGTATATTCAGAGCGTGTCTGGCGGTAGGGTATGTACCTAAAAGTTGGAGGGAAATTAAAGTGGTTTTTCTGCCCAAACCAGGGAAGGAGGACTACACTCAGCCAAAAGCTTACAGAGCAATAAGTTTATCATCATTCTTACTTAAAACACTAGAAAGAATATGCGATATAGACATAAGGGATGGGCCGCTAAAAACTAACCCAATACACCCTAATCAACATGCGTACCAACCGGGTAAATCTACTGAATCAGCTCTTCACGCGGTGGTAAACAAAATAGAAAATTCAATATTAAATCAACAATCATGTTTAGTGGTATTCATAGATATAGAAGGCGCTTTTGATAAAACTATGTTTTCCAGCATAAGCAACAATCTCAAAAATCTAGGCGTAGATCCCATGATAAGTTCGTGGATCGACAATATGCTAAAGACAAGGACAGTGTCGTTAACCTTAACTGACACCACAAAATGCAAAGTCGTGAAAGGCTGTCCGCAAGGAGGGGTTCTATCCCCTCTTCTGTGGATAATAGTAGTAAATGATCTCTTGTGCAAATTAAACAATAACGGCTTCTACACTATAGCATACGCGGATGACGTAGCTATAATGATAAGTGGCTTGTTTTTAAATATATTATTTCAGAGAATGCAAATAGCTCTTCGTATAATAGAAAACTGGTGCACAGAAAATACTTTGTCTGTAAATCCTAGCAAAACTGAAATGGTGCTATTCACAAAAAAGACAAAGCTGGGTACTATACACCCACCCAAACTCTTTAATGAAACACTAAAACTAAAAGATGAGGTCAAATACTTGGGCGTTTGGCTCGACCAAAAACTGAGCTGGAACAAGCACATAGACATGACTCTTAACAAAGCAACGATTTCACTTTTTCAATGTAAAAAACTCGTTGGACAGAAATGGGGCCTAAAACCGTATCTTTTTAAGTGGCTATACGCAGCAGTAGTGCGCCCTATACTTACCTACGGTGCAGTCGTCTGGTGGCCGCGCACAGAGCTGATCACCACAAAAGACAAACTGCGACAATTTCAAAGACTAGCATGCGTGTCCATTGCGGGCTGCATGAAGTCAACACCCACTGCAGCGCTGGAGGTGCTGCTCGGTCTGGCCCCGCTGGACATGGTCATAAAACAAGAGGCCAAGTCAGCTGCCATAAGGCTGGACTCATTGGGCCTCTGGGCGAGACAGACAGCACTTACAGGTCACGGCCGTATTTTAAGCATAGCCAACAAATCAGTTCCCTGTTCTTTAATGGGCAGTGATCGCATTATGAAAACAATTATATGTAGAAAAAATTATGCTATTATTTTAGATGACAATCAAAATGATAGTAACAACCAATATAACATAAACATTTACACAGATGGAGCAAAGAATAAAAAAGGCAGCGGTGGTGGAGTATTCTCTCCGGACCTTAACTTTCAATACTCTATAAGCATGGGCAAAGACGCGACCGTTTTTCAAGCGGAACTGCTGAGCGTGCTTCATGCAGTGCAAAATCTAAGGGACACGGTAAACAGCACTATCCGCATTGTCACAGACAGTGCATCAGTGCTATGCGCCTTGCGTAAGCCAATGACCAAGTCCAAGCTACTGCTGGACTGTCATCAAGAGCTACAAAGGCTGTGTACCCAACAAGGAAACCAAATATCATTACAATGGACAAAAAGTCATAACGACAACCCAGGCAATGTCGAGGCGGATAAGTTGGCAAAAATAGGAGCAAACATGGTGCCAATTGGCCCCGAACCTTTTGTTAATATATCCCCAGAAACAATAAGACAAAAACTTCTTCAGGCAACAGCAATCGACCATTCTGAGGAATGGGCGAATCGCGATGACTGTAGACAAACTAAAGCGTTTGTACCTACAAACAATGTCAAGCTCACACGATACTTATTAAAACTGTCCCGCAAACGTCTTACCACTCTTGTAGGGCTAATTACTGGACACTGTTCACTAAATAAGCATTTATACAATATAGGTGCGACAGACAGCCCTCTGTGCAGGGCTTGTATGGAAGTGGATGAGACGGTGGAGCATATGTTGTTAGCCTGTCCAGCCACTATCGAAACCAGGTTGTCCATTCTCGGCCCAGCTGACCATCTAGCTGAGCTGTTGGAGCATCCTGGCCTCATCCTGCAGTTTGCTGATGAGCTCGGATGGCTCCTATAAATGTGGGGAAATGCACAATGGCTCCAAGTTCGCGAGCTAAGTGCAGGCACTTCTCTACCCCCACAACTGAAGAAGAAGAAGAAGAAGAGGAACCTGTACACCAATTTTCACGTCGATACACTCAAGGATGTCGATTTTTTATTCTCACTAAAAAGTCCCGTAATTCCCGTTCTCGTGGGAATTTTGTGAATTCCTTTCTTTCAACACTCTTTCATTCACTGAGGAACCTGTACACCAAATTTCAAGTCGATACACTCAATAATATCGATTTTTCATACTAACTAAAAAGTCCCGTAATTCCCGTTCCTGAGGAAATATCGGGAATTCCTTTCTTAGCGGATGCCTACGTCATAACATCTACCTGCATGCCAAATTTCAGCTCAATCGGTCGAGTGGTTTGGGCTGTGCGTTGATAGATCACTATGTCAGTCAGTCAGTCAGTCAGTCAGTCAGTCACCTTTGAGTTTTATATATATAGATGACTAGAGGCTGCCCCGCGGTTTTTCCCGCGCAGATTTCTCATAAACACAAAATTCCCGTTTTTTCCCGTTCCCGTGGGAATTTCGGGAAATCCTTTCTTAGTGCTCACCTACACTCCCTAAGGAACCTACCTGCAAAATTTCAGCCCGCTACGCCCAGTAGTTTCGGCTCTGCGTTGTCTGTCAGTCAGTCAGTCAGTCAGTCAGTCAGTCAGTCAGTCAGTCAGTCAGTCAGTCAGTCAGTCAGTCAGTCAGTCAGTCAGTCAGTCAGTCAGTCAGTCAGTCAGTCAGTCAGTCAGTCAGTCAGTCAGTCAGTCAGTCAGTCAGTCAGTCAGTCAGTCAGTCAGTCACGGAAGAGTTTTATATACCGGGTGTTTCTGACAAGGCGGTAATAAATCAAAGGAGGGCTTCAGTTCACCATACCAAACAACTTTCCCAAAGCAACATAGGTCGAAATCTCAAAAAAAATATCAGCTGTCCCGTACATTGATCCCGCCAGCTGATCGAACCAATGTATGGAACAGCTGTTTTTATTTTTTGAGATTTCGACCTATGTTGCTTTGGGAAAGTTGTTAGAAATGGTGAGCAGAAGCCCTCCTTTGATTTATTACCGCCTTGTCAGAAACACCCGGTATATTGATTATTATGTTTAGTCAACACTCATACAAGCAGCTAATAATTTCTTGTAAAGAGGCATAGCACAGCTAAAAGCAACATTCTGCTACTTCAGCTTAAAAAGGGACCGCGGGTCTCGCGTGTTGATGGCGGGTCGCTTTTAAAAAAAAAAAAACAAGGGAGAACAATATTTTTTTAGGATTTTTCTATAGTTAATAGTTATTCGTAATGTTTCTTTAAAATAATTTCTTTTAACAAAAATAGACCCACCTACAATAAATTTACACATGCATAAACTGAGAACTTCCTCTTTTATGTTTGTGTCTCCTCATATAAACCCTATTTAAAACCCACGCCCTCAGAGAGGACCAGAACAACTCATACCCGCAGAGCAGGCAAGGATAACCTTGAGTCTGGCGCCTTAGACCGCTCGGCCATCCTGACATATATATATGTAACCATGTATTATTTATTATGAAAATAAATGATTTATAAAAAAAAAAGGTACTAAAACCTCCAGAATCTAACAATACTTTTGAGAAAGCCGCATCAAAATCGGTTCAGCCAAACTCGAGAAAATCGCGGACAGACAAACATATACATACAGGTAAAACTGATAACCTCCTTTTTGAAGTCCAGCTAATAATCAGTTAATATTTTATTTAGGTGGAACTGGCGGAGGAGGAAATCAAGCTGAAGGACCAGGGGGAAAGGAAGGAGGAGGATTGGAAGAGCCTCTTCCATAAGCTCAGGAGGTTAGTGACTTGTCTTTTTGTTCATCGTAATCTCAGATGAAATGAGGTAATTTGTTTGGCTTTGTATTTGGTTTTGAAATCATTAAAAGATTTGGTTCATCATCAATCATGGTGTCAAGTTTCTTAAATAAAAACGATATACTCGTAATTGTCTTGTTAGCGACAGAAATTGCCATTGTTAAAGCGGCAATGGTTAACGAAGTCGCCAATAAGACAATTACGAGTCGATCGTTTTTAGGTAAGAAACTTGACCCCCAGCTCTGCCCTAAGTGTCCTCTACTGGACATAGGGTAGGCCATTTTCACATATCGTCACAAGGATCTTGCCTAATTATACCGACGCCTCTATGTTCGTTTTTCCGGCTGATTCGCTAAAAAAAATGATATAATCTTGTCTGCAGGCAGTACGGGCTGCGCGAGGAGGCGCAGTTCGCGGAGACGCTGGCGCTGTGCCGCCACTGCCGCTGCCTGTTCTGGCGCTCGCTGGGGCACCCCTGCATCGCTGACCAGGTATACACACATGTATACACGTATATATATACACAGCGAGGGAATAATTTGTCTTGAATCCGCCGCGGAATCTATACTTAAGGAACATGTTGACATCGCCCCGCCTCCACTCACGTTTCGCCATGTTGGACCGCAATGCATTATTAAGATATTTAAGGAACTCAATTTAAAAAAGACAGAAGACTTATGGGGGATATCAATTAAAGTACTTCAACCTGTTATAACACTAATAGCGCCTCATCTAGCATTAATTTTTAACTCTTGTATCGAAAAAGGCATTTTTCCAAATTTATTGAAGTACAGCAAAATCATTCCAATTTTTAAATCTGGAAATACCGAAAACCCCACTGATTATAGACCAATCGCGGTTCTTCCAGCCTTAAGTAAAATATTTGAAAAACTTATTCTTGCACAATTAGCGTCTCACTTCTCAGTCAATAACTTCCTACACAAAAATCAATTTGGTTTTAGGAAAGGGCGGTCTACCTTAGACGCAGGTCACAAACTCATCAGCGATGTCTATGGAGCCTGGGAGGATTCTCACGATGCTATTGGGGTTTTCTGTGACCTCTCGAAGGCTTTTGACTGCGTTGATCATGAGACTTTGCTACTTAAATTACAGCACTATGGCTTAATTGATAAATCACTTGATCTACTTGCCTCTTATCTTACTGATCGCGACCAACGAGTGGACGTGGGTGGTGCGGTGTCTGCAGGTTGTCCTATCAAGATTGGTGTACCTCAGGGATCGATATTGGGGCCTTTCCTATTCCTAGTCTACATAAATGATCTCCCTTACATGTTAGATAAACTTACTGATGTTGTCCTCTTTGCGGACGACACCTCTTTAACATTTAAAGTTAAACGAGGTGACTCCCTCAACTTAGATATAAACAAAACATTAGTGGAGATTTCTCAATGGTTTACTTCTAATAATTTACTTTTGAACGCAAAGAAAACTAATTGCATTAAGTTTTCCTTGCCAAATGTGACTGCTTATGATACAGACATACATTTGGACAATAACAAGCTTAATCTGGTAAATCAAACTGTATTCCTTGGTATCACTCTAGATTCGAAACTTCAGTGGGGCCCCCATATCTCAAATCTTGCGGCAAGGCTCAGTTCGGCTGCGTACGCAATCTGGAAAATCAGAAAATTAACTGATGTTTCTACCGCGAGACTTGTGTATTTCAGTTACTTTCATAGCTTAATGACCTATGGCTTGCTTCTATGGGGAAGAGCTGCAGATATTAACGTCATTTTTATACTACAAAAACGTGCAATTAGAAACATTTATCAGCTTAAAGCTCGCGAGTCCCTCAGACAAAAATTCAAAGAAATTGATATTTTGACGCTTCCGTCCCAGTACGTCTTTGAAATTATTATGTATACTCGTAAAAACTTACATATGTTTGATAAAAAATGTGATAAAATTAAAGACCTTAGAACGCGTAGCAAAAACAAACTAAGTATTCCACAGAACAGACTAAAACGGACAAACAAATGCTTTATAGGAAACGAAGTAAGATTTTATAACAAGATCCCAGAAGAGATTTTGATCCTGAATGATAATGAGTTTAAAACTCGTATCAAAAAAGGTTTGATTAAGAAAGCTTATTACAATGTTGATGACTATGAAAACGACAAAGACGCATGGAAGTAGTCTAGCTCTGCACGATATTTTCATTATTTAATGTATGTACTTTAAATCTTATTAATTTATGATCTTTGTACTGTAAATTGAATTGTAATGTCACATATATAAGAACAAAAAAAAAAAAAAGAGAGAGAAATTGTAAAGTAGAGTTTGTTACCCCTTTCTTCTCTACGCTGTAAAATCATTGCGAAAGGGAGTAGAATCATTTGACAGAGGAGGGCTCGTTTGGGGGCGTCTCCAGGCGACCATTGTCGTAAGGCAAGGCAAACATTGTTTGCCAGAGCCAATTAGTGGGCACCCTGAACTACCTCGCCTCTATCAGTATAGGATACTTTACGAAATAAGGTATCAATACCAATTAGATTAGTCTAATTGACTTTCAATAAGCGATATCTTGTATCCTGTATTGAATAAATCATTTTTTACTTTTACTTTTACTTACTTGAATGTTGAACAAGCGAGGGTTGTAACAGCACCCGAAGCGAAATAGCTTTACGCCAATTTTGTATACTCTAGTTTTGATCTTTTAGAAAAACCTAATTCTTTTGTCATCAACCTTATTCTTTAGTCATCAACTTGTTTTTAGATCCAATTCATCTTGAATTTACAAATTTGTAACAATAATAAAACAAAGTAAACATTTTATTCCAGTTTATTAGTTAGTTAGTACAGTGAGTGGCGGTCTAGGACGACGTAACACTTCCGGTTTTTTCTGTATTGAAAAATAGCTCTTGTTTTTTGGTATTACAGTTCAGAGGGGCTATTACGGCCGCTTTTGCAATATTTCTTAACGTCCTCTTTGCGTTTTTTTTTGTATTGACTTTGACACTTGGAGGACGAAAAGCAATATTGCAAATGCGGCCATAATAGGCCCTCAGGGCGCACGAGACCATAGACAAAACTGTTACGCCGTGCTAGACCGCCACTGTACCTTTTTTTTTTTTTTAAGGCGGGGAAACCCCTAACGAGTACCCTGCAGCCCCGGGGGGAGCCGCAGGGTTATGTGGGGTTCGCACCCACTAAAACCCCGCCGGTGTCCTCCTCGGCTGTTAGCAAGGGGGTCACGGGTGATCTTTCGATCTTTATGTTCAACTCCGCGACCCCCTCCAGCATCGGCTGTGAAGCCTCTTCGCGGGGGGACAGGTGGTAATAGTCCCCCCTGAGCGCGGATGGCTCTTCCTACGCCCGGCGACGGAACTGGACACCTCGTTCCGTCGTCCTTCTCGGGGCCGTTATATGACTACACGAGACCCCCGCCTCGTGCACCCAACGACCCCGAAGTCCTGCAGCGGTGCTGCAGGGCGGATCGGGGCCTTTCGGCCCCGCCACGGCGTGTGTGGTCCACCGTGGTGGGACCTTTGAGGCCCCGCCCGCTCTCCTCCTCGACCGCCCCATCCGGCAGTCGAGCGGGAGCAGGGCTTGTCACTCCCCTCACGGTGGTCAGTAACACCGTGGTGGCAGTTGCAAGTCCCTGCTCCTTCCTCCTCGACCGCCAGGTGCTACCAGCCGTTCCGCCTTGGCCGCAGCACCCAGCGATCGTGTGTGACAGTGCCCTGGATAGGACACTGCCACCCTCTCCTACGGGGCATTGTGAGCGCCCCATCGGCACGCCCATTGCGGCAGCGACGGCGACATCAAGCCGACCGCAAAGCGTGGAGAAGGACAGCCCGGCATCTACTCCCCTGCGTCTTCAGATCAGCCGGGTGGATCTGTGATCCCAACGGTCGGCGACGTAGTCATCAAGCCGACCGAGGGCAGGCCATTCCCGGCATTTACTAGCGCAGAGTTTCTCATCAGCCGAGCCATCAATCTCCACGTGGGCGCGCCATTGGGGGGCTCTCAACTCCCGCACCCATCTCGCCGCCATCTCCGCATCTCCTTTCCTACTTCTTCCTCCCCTCTTCTGCCTCCTCGTTCAGCAGGGCTTGTTAGTCCCCCCACGGCGCCGAGGAGTACGCCGTGGTGGAAGTCTCGAGCCCCGCTCGCCTTCTCAACTCACACTATGCTCTCTGATAGGGCAGAGAGCATGTGGAGCGCCACTCCCGCCAGATTATCAGCCACCGGACGATCACACCAAACGGGAAACGAAAAGTGTGATCGTCCGCTGTTGCCCGGGGTGCACCGCGTGGAGGTTATCTGACTAGCACCCCGACCGCCACTGTACCTTACTCAAAGTAAACGATAACATAGGTTGGAGTGGAATTTTGCGAAATGGAAATTTAACTCAAATAAAACATTTATTATTTTTATGCCATTTCTATTGCCACATCCGGGAATTATTATAATTAATCCTTTGATTTTTTCAGTGTCCAGAGTATAGAGAGCGGCTGAAGGAAGCCGGCGGGCCCCTCCCGCCGCACCCCGTCCCCCCCGCGGCGTTCCTCAAGTTCTTCTCACTCTGAACTATTTACTACCAAATATTATTGAAAACTGACATTTATTTCATCTCATTAGAATCGATTTATAAATAGGTTTCCTTCTTCTGAGTTTGCAGCCCTTATTAATCTTTTCTCAAAAAGGTTCGATTTTATGGTTTCCTTTTTTAAACCGATTTAAAAAAAAGGAGGTTATCAGTTTGACCTATATGTTTGTCCGCGATTATCTCGCGTTTGGCTTAATTTGATGCGGTTTTCAGGTTTTAGTACCTATTTTAACCGACTTTGAAAAAGAGGAAGTGCTCAGTTGATGTATGTGTCAGTTTATTGAAGGCGGGTTCCTTTTTTGTAAAAAAAGAAATTATATTCGAAAATGGAATGATTTTGTTTTAGCAGTCAATATCTTAAAAAAAATATGATCTCTACCTGCTGAAGCGTAACTAAAATATGACTGAACAAAAAAAAACTTAGGTAATGTAGGGTAAAACTTCCTATTACGGCAGCAGTCAAAATCACGTTCTGTTTGTGTTTAACGTAAATCCATAATGTCCAAGAAATAATAGACACGTAACTAAATATTGAATTACATTAAACACTATTTGACACCAAACATCATAAATTGGAAAAGAAAAAATACCTCTGTTTATGGAAATAATTTTGACTACTATCACAAAAGGATGCATTACCTTATTAGGTACCTAAATAGAACCAGTGATAAATTTATAGGCTACACCAACATTTAATTTGACAAAACAGCTTTCTTTAAAAAAATGTAGATTTTATAATTTTAACCCTTTTGAATTAGTCTTGTGAGTCCTGCATAGTGACATGTGACTTGTGTTGTGTGTAGGTTTGCACTTATTATTTTACTTGCACTAATAAAAAGTATTGGATTATACTATTTAATGCTTTAAAGTTATGTGATATAAGAGAAAATGAAAAGCATCATCATATTGCTAAGTAAATGTTTGGTGTGTGAAATATCTATACTTGATACTTGTCCTTATTTGACCTGCCCAAAGCACTAAAAAAATTCAATACTGCCAACAACTTGAACTTGTGTGTTCATGAAAATTGGAATACGATAACACTAAAATATCATCTTTGGAGTTATAAAAATTACATTGATAATATGTCGTTAAAACTGTTAGTTTTGGAATTTAAGTAATTTTTATAAAATCTTTATTGTTTTGGAAGCCAAAGGCGGTTAAACCATTGTACCAGTGTGTAACTGTCTAAATACCACTTTTTTGTTGACAGAAATATGTTTATGTTCGAAAAAAAAAAGAGAAAAATTATTGTTATGTGAAATAGTATTATCTAAGATATATAAGGGTGGGTTTGAAAAAATTTATTTGTTAATGTGAAATTGACATCTAACTAAATTGTTAAGTCTGATGGTAAACTATGTTTTGTTGACTAACATAGTTTTTAATATTGTGATATTTTAAGATAAATTTTAATGTTAATAATAAATGTGTGATAGTCCTCAGATGCTTACATTAGATAGCAGATTACTGGAATGCAAATAATGAGGGTTTACACGGGTCCTCCTTAGACTGCGGGCACGAAACTTGCGACAGACGAGCGATGGCAGCGGAGATGATTACACAGTAAAATAATGTATTGCACAGTATAGCAACAGGCACAAAATGGGCGATTCCAATTTTGTGCTTTTGTATCATTGCTGTCGCCGTCGCAAGTTTAATGGATTAAGCATTCACTTGTTTGTAAATGCACCGTTACTGCAGCTTTTGTTCTGAGTCATTGTTTTGTTTTGTAGATTTATCTGTGATGTGCTTTTGTTTTATTGTTTTCTTTGCAATGGAATTGTTTGCCTACTTGTGTTCTCACTGTAAACATTTGATAAGGTATTTTGAAAATAAAGTTATTTTAATATCATGCTATATTTGTTTTTTTTTATATTTCTTGATGAGTGATTAGTTCTAAGGGTAATTTTACTGAATTACTTACTCCTGTAATCTTTTTTTAACAACTTACAAAAACAAACCTCAACCACGGTGCCATCCATCTGGGATTCCCCAGATTTGTTCAACTAATATTGTAGGTTACATACAGCCAGTAAGTCAACAACAATAATAAATTATAACAAAATAAAGCTTTATTCTTACATAGAGATTATTGGCTTACATTACATAGTAAATTGCAACAGATAAACAAAAAAAAAAAAGGTATCACAAACTTTTAACTTTTTCACAATGTCTAACAAGATCTTTGAGTTTGTACACCAAATCCTGTAACTGCTGTGTACTGCAGGTGAACAAGACTTCCTTGCCGTCGTCTGTCTTCAGCACCACAGTGTAAAGAAGATTATCTGACCCTACACCAGGTGTATTCGTTGAGACTTCGAGTTTCCATTCAATGTCTGTGATATTGGGTATAATGTTATCTATTGAAGTTTCAGTGGGCTCCATTGTTTTGTGAGTTAAAATATGATAGCAAAAAGTTAAATAAATTTACAACATTTTGTGATTGTGTGAGACAGACACGTTTGCTTTGTTTGAAATTAGCTGACTGACTGACTGACAGATATTTCAATTTTGTTCAATCATTTGTTATTGTTTTTAATTATTTTCTCATTCTGGGCAGGCAAAGGAACTTAATCAATACAGTCTTCAGTAAAAAATCCAATCCAAGTGCAGAAACTTATTAGAAATACGAGCGTGGCTCAGGAGCGTGGTAACACATTCTATCTACATGTAAGATTCCCTGGGATCATTCGTAATGGTTAGAGGAACTTAATTACTTACCCTGTTATTCATAAAAATTTAAAGAGCATTTTAGTTATTTCTGTCAGTTTGGACTGGATGTCACGTGTATTAACTATAATAAGTTAATAATTAACCATACAACAAACCAGAGAGTAGTAGACTTCCAGTAAAAGCGACTTTAAACCGGCTGTATCTTTATGAATAATACGATTAATCTTTAAAAAGAAAAGGCTAATTATTGTTATTTTTTCGATTTATTTAAAAAAATTAGTATATTACCAACAACTTTATGAAAGTTGCACATCTACAGGTACACATTAAAAAATACTTTTTTTAATAACTTATTATTTAAATATCTACATTTATTTATTTTTATTTAAACCTTCACTTATTTTTTTATTCAATCATACATTAAAGGCAATATGTTGCAGCTAAGGCACATTTTTTAATTAATTAGTAAATGTCAGTAGTAAAAAATTTAAATACTAATTTAAATTTAAGTAGGTATATACGGTTTACATTGATGCCACACAAGTTAAAACCATATTAAATCAAGGAGAGATTCATTATTGTATAGACCTCACTCAATCGCAATAACTATTCATGATTGTTAATAAGCACCGTAAACAATTTATAAATTTAAAATTGTTATATATAATTTCTTAAAATATAAAAATGTTAGAAAATTAGTCTTATCAAAATACCAAATTAACAACCATTCAAACAACTACAAAAATACTGGCAGTTATTAAAAAGACACAGAAAGCTTTTATGAATATAATAAAAAAATATAAAAATTGCTATCATTTGCAAAAAAATATGCAAAAGCAAAAAACGTTAACATAATGCACAGGCAGGATGCAAAAAATATAGGTACATTTGATTCACACCCAGTCATGAATTACAAAGTAGGTATAAAATATTTTAATAAATGGCACTAAACTTCATCATTTCGTAAGCTCGCTATTCTGCACTTTCCGAGTTTTATTTTTGTTTATGTATATTAAGTTTACTAGTCGCAACGCAAAGTTTTTACTGCTTTATCCTGGGTGGGCGTTTCTGTCAACGGTGATAATTAGAGACCGACCGAAGGTTCGGTTTCGGTTTCGGCCAGATTCGGCCAAAAAATCTACATGGTTTCGGTTTCGGCTAAAAACGGCCGAAACTTTTGCCGAAATCGAAACTCGATGTTCGGGCTTCGCTCGGCTCATCTCGGAACAATTCGAGGATACGAGCGCGGAGCTTGGTTGGTTCAGCAAGTTCAGCGGGTATTTAATACTTATACCTATTAAATACATTGGTACGAGACAAGTTTTTTGAGTTATTTAGCCATGTTGTTTGGTATTAGGAAATTTATTAGGTATGGTGAGCTGTATCACCCTATAATGATCACCGTCTCAGAAACACCCACCCAGTATAAAGCAAGTATTTGAACTTATGTTTTAGACGAGACACGTAAGTTGAACCTATGACCTTGATTGTATAAAAACATTTTTTTATTAAAAGGGACTGAATAAAAAACTGAGAACTTCCTCTTTTCTGAAGTTGGTTAAAATCGATTTAAGTCGCGCACATAAAGAAAAAAAATATGAAACCATAACAAACATCATGCTGTCTCATTACACATATCCATTCCGAGCGAGGACGCATGATGCGGTCATGGTTTTATAATTTTTTTCTTTATGTGCGCGAGTTATACAAAAAAAACCTTCTCCCGAATGTAACAAATAAAAACTTTTCTGAAAACTGCAACAAAATCGGTTCAGCCAACCAAACTCGAGATATTCGCTGACAAACATACAAATATACATACTGGTCAAACTGACAACCTCCTTTTTTGAAGTCGGTTCAAAATAGGTCTTTTAGGTGGTGCGAGCGAGACCACGAGCGCCCAATCCGTAACCAGCTTAATTTGTTCAACTTATTTGTCTCTAACTATATGGTGGTAGACGGTACACACAATTTTGGTAGTCGAATACGAAGGTAATAAAAAAACGATATATTAACGTTTCATCTTCTCAAGAATAGGGATGACCATATCGAAAGAGGGTCTTTTCCCCGGATCCTCGTGCATACAGATCTTTATCAGTTTAGAAACGTGAGGGGAAACCCCGGGGGGAATCGAGACTCGCAGACCTTCCAGCGCTATCTTCATACCACACTCCATTGGTGACAGATCTGCGAACGGTATCTGCGGAAAGAGACCGGTATTTGGTATCAGGGATAGTCTACAAATACACACAGTCTACAAATAATAGTAGTAAACAAATGATTTACGGTCGTAAACTAGAAGAATGGCTAGGCTCCACCGACAAGGGAAGCGCTTTAAGATAAGACTACTTACTCCGTTTATATGTTTTTGTATGTGTTTATAAGTGTTATGTCTTTGTTAGTGGCTCTAATTCGGAGTTCGCGCATTAGTCGAAATATTTCGGTTTTTTCCCGGAAATGGGGCTTTTCGAGGAAAACGTCAGAGGGGCAAAAAGTGCTTGTAATGTGCACCTCTACACTTAAATAAGTATATTTCTGTCATAAAAAGTACTCTGGATATCAACATTTTTTAAGATAAAATCGACCGAAAATTGTCTATTTCTAGTGTCGTCTCCATAGCGCCTCCAACACTCCGACCGAGTTACCTGTCTAGTAGCCAATTCCCACAGTAAAACGGCGAAGCTCCACATATCGGCGGCTTCCCAGTTCCTGCGGGAACTGTGCTTGGTGAGCGTCTCGGGCGCCATCCAGCCGGGCTCGTACACGCGGCCCTTCTCTTGGAACGAGAACTTCGCGTCCGCCATGTTGATGCGCGCCGTCAGGTCTTCGTCGATCTGTTGATTGGGTTTACAGAGAAATGAGTGATTCAAGATTAAAAATATGAAGAGGAAGAGGAAAAACAAGCTGAATAATTGAATCTGTCAACAGAATTAGAATAACACATCACACTCAGAGCCCCTAACTAGGAAGAACCTGTATCTAGGGTGCCCGAAACACACACAGAGACGAACATCACACCCAGACCGGAAACAAACATCGATATTCATCATATCAACATTCGCCCCGCCCGGGAATCGAACCCGGGTGCACACGCTTACTCAGTCCACATCACTGCCAACTGAGCCACGGAGCAGTCACGGAGCAGAATAGAATAGAAATACTCTTTATTGCAATCAATAAGACTTAATATAGGTGATTACAATTTATAATTAGGTAGGTACAGTCACGGACTAGGAGGCCGTAACAGATTTGTCTATTGTTTCGTCAGCCCTAGACTGTATTACCAAAAAACAAGAGCTATTTTGCAATACAGAAAAACCGGAAGTGTTACGCCGATCGTGTCCGCCACTGTACCTAGATATTTTTAATTTGTTTCTTGGAATAGACTTAAAGTAAAGTATACAACACGAGCTATCCCGGCTTACTTCGTTACGCCATAGAATATAGATATTTCTAAAGATTTGGCTCTATAGACTATGTTCTTTTGACTGCCCAGAATGGGTGAATAAAAAAACAAACAACAACAACAACAACAAACCACCTGTCAAAATATGTAAACAACAGAAAAAATATTGCAGCTTGGGTTATATTATTTGAGTTTAAGTAAGGATCCCTAATTTTTTTGAAAATCTAATATAGCCTGTGTCACTCGGGGATAGTGTAGCTTCCTACCAGTGAAAGATTTTTTAAAATCGGTTCAGTATTTCCGGAGCCTATTCGTTACAAACAAAAAAACAAATCTTTCCTCTTTATAATATTGGTATAGAGAGTGGGTGTAACGCTATTCTGCTTCGGGTGCTGTTACATCCCTCACGTTTTCAAGTTTTAAGCTAGTTTTGTTGCCCAATCCCCGCAGAGTCTGAGAGTCTCAACATTCTGCTCGAAATAACAATTTAACACTTTACGCCCTAATTATAATTGTACTATTTTAGTAAACACAGATTTAACAGCTATAGGCTGACCATCCGCCAGGTGAGCCGATAGTATAATAAAGACTGTTGTTGTTGCTTAAACTGTTGGATTTTACTAATAAAAAGTCGTATTTGCAGAGATTCACTTGGATTTATTCACACCGATAATGCCGACAAGAGTGACAACAGGTAAAAGTGCAGAGTACAGTTTTAGGTTATACACTCAGTAAGAAAGACTGATTGATTTGACACAGACGTCAAACTGACATTTGCGATTGCGTTTACAAATACTTATACATTCTAACACTGGCCCTTAAACGCAAGCGCCATACAAGAAATAAATATAAAACCGAATATTATATTTGCAACAAGACCTAAATATCTCTACTAACAAAAACAAGTTTTATATTAACCAGCTCTACATATTAACTCTATAAAAATATCAACTGAATAAACCTAGCTCTACATGGCTTAAGTTGTATACATATAACTCTACAACAATTGTTAGCTAAATATTATCTCGTTTATACAGAAATAAATTAAATCGTAGCAACTACTCTTACTAATGACTTAAATAATTAAGACTAATTTTAAATAACATCTATATTAGTAATACATTGACAAATTTAATAAATTTCTCTGTGCTAAGTGGCTTTGTTAAAATATCAGCCAACATTTCATTAGTGCTTACATATTTAATATCTACAACTCGATCATTAACAATTTCTCTTATGAAATGATGTCGGATATCAATGTGCTTTGTCCTTGAATGAAACATAAAATTTTTACATAGCTTAATTGCAGACTGATTATCATTAAAAACAGTAATAGGATGTTTGGTACCAGTTATCTCAAAAATAAACTTTCTAACAAACAATGCCTCTTTACACGAGTCTGACAGTGACATGTATTCGGCCTCTGTACTTGATAGAGCCACAGTACGTTGTTTGCGACTCTCCCAAGAAATAATTGATTTTCCAATTGCAAATACATAGCCTGTAAACGACCTACGATCGATATTGTTCGATGCCCAGTCAGCGTCAGTATAGGCAACTATTTCCATGCCCCCTTTAGAAAATTTTAGTTTCTTACCTATAGTACCCTTTAGATAACGTAAGATACGTTTTGCAGCCTTCCAATGCGGCTCTGTAAAGCAATGATTAAATTGACTTAAATAACTAACTGCATGGCTTATATCGGGTCGAGTACATACTGCGATATACATAAGTGAACCGATCAGGCCTCTGAAGTCATACTGATCGTCCTTGTGGGTATCATGTGGTAATTTTATGCCAGTTTCCATAGGAGTCCCAGCAGGATTACATTCTTCCATTTTGAACTTCTGTAATGTTTTAAGAATATAGTTGGACTGATCAAGGTAAATATCATCACCCTCTCTTGTAAGTCTCATGCCAAGTATGTTGTGCTGGCCCTAAATCTGTGATATCAAATTCTAATTGTAGCCTTTTTTTAATTTCATTCTTGCTCTCAATATCATGATGCATCAAAATTATATCATCAACATACAGGGCAATGATAACCATTGACTTCCCAGTACCTCTTAAATAAACACACGGTTCAGAAACTAACCTTTTAAAATTCATTTTCTCAGACACAACTTTATTTATCTTCTCATACCACGATTTGGATGCCTGTTTAAGGCCATAAATTGCTTTATTTAGTTTACAGACCTTTCTTTCAGACCCTTTTTCTTGAAAGTATTCAGGTTGTTCCATATACACTGTCTCATGTAGGTCTCCATTCAAAAACGCTGTTTTCACATCCAGATGCTCTATATTCATGCCATATTCAGCAGCTAACGCCAGTAGCATACGAATTGTAGAATATCGAACTACAGGCGAAAAAGTTTCCTCGTAATCAATGCCATACCTTTGTGTGTAACCTTTCGCAACCAATCGTGCTTTATATTTTAACAGTTCACCATTCACACCATACTTTCTTTTAAACACCCATTTACATTTAACAGGCCTGTGTCCTGGTTCAGGATCCGTAAGTGTGAAACATTCATTCTTTATAAAAGAGTCATACTCATCATGCATAGCTTTTCTCCAGTGTTCCGCGTCTGGCCCACTTAGTGCCTCGCGAGCAGTCTGTGGCTCGTCAGCACTGCTACTGCAGTCGTCCAGTGTCACGTAGCATACCCTCTCGGGTGTGGTTGAAGTTTCGTAGCTAGTATCAGCATCAGCCAGCGTTTCATCACCTGGAACGTAAATGTCATCGGAACAATAATTTGAACTACTACTTGTATCTATTTGTTCATTTTCAGAATCGTTAATCGTGATTGTGCTCAGTCTCTGTTCTACTACCTGTGAATCTCTGTCATCAGATGTTCTAGAATGCATAGTTGATGATTCTAGTTGTTCATTTTCTTCCTGATTCGAGGGCGATAACTCGAACATAATTTGCTGAACATTCTCATCATTTGAGATTAACTTGTTTTCATAAAACTTATTTTCCAAAAATATTACATCTCTGGAATTATAACATTTTTTAAAATTTGATGGATCAATGAGACGAAATCCCTTTGTCTCTTCATTGTATCCCACAAAAATGTACGGTTTACTTTTAGGATCTAATTTCTTACGATTCTTTACCATTGCATATGCAATACAACCAAAAATTCTTAAATGGTTCAGATTTACCTTTTTGCCAGTCCATTTTTCTTCAGGAGTGCAGCCTGCAACAGCCTTAGTCGGGCTTCTGTTTCTCAAGTAAACAGCAGTGTTGACCGCCTCAGCCCAGAACATCATTTCGAGACCAGCATCCCGCATCATACTTCGCACCTTCTCCATGATGGTCCTGTTGGCTCGTTCTGCCACACCATTCTGCTGTGGAGAATCGGGTACAGTTTTATGATGCTTTATGCCATTTGCCTTCAGAAATTCCTGAAAAGAAGTACTCATGTACTCTCCACCCCTGTCACTCCTAAGTATTTTTATTCTCTTATCAGTTTCATTTTCTACTTGTGCTTTAAATTGTTTAAAACATTCAAATGTCTCATCTTTAGATTTCAACAAGTAAACAAATATTTTCCTTGAGAAATCATCAATGAAAGTAAGAAAATACCTACAGCCACTAATTGATGGAACCTGAATAGGACCACATAAGTCTGAGTGAACTAGTTCTAAAATCTCTGATGCTCTATTCAAAGATTTCTTTGGAAAAGGTAATCTACTTTGCTTGCCCTCAATACATGGAACACATTGCTTGTATTCTTCTACACTGTAATTAATGCCAGTTGCCATACCTTTGCGCAGAAGTTCCATGCACCTTGAGTTGAGATGACCGAGGCGTTTGTGCCACACCTCTTGGGACACTCCGTTCTCCACTACTGCCGCTGCCACCAGGGATGTATTTGCCTTCCCCTTACAGTCACTGTCAGACACAGTGTCGAGTTGATAGACACCGTTCATGAGAGTACCAGTAGCCAAAACATCATCAGAGTCCTTGATAATACACTTATTCCTATTAAAAATAACTGTGTATCCCTTCCTAGTCATCGCACTTACAGATAACAGGTTAGTACTTAAATTAGGGACATAATAAGCTTCACTTATTGTCTTTACACCATCCTTTAAATTAATTAGCACTTGACCTAATCCAGCAGTGTACAACTTCTGCCCGTTTGCAACACTTACGTCAACAGTCTTATTCTCATTGAAGTTCACCATCAAGTTCTTATTATTACACATATGATTAGTAGCTCCAGAGTCAATGTACCATACCTCACTATTCACCTTTACCGAAAGCGCTGTGATAAGGGCCTTGTCCTTGGACGGAGTCCTCGCGTTGTTGAAGTCCTGGGACAACCCGCCTTGCCTTCCCTTTTTGTCCTTCTCTGGACAGTTCCGCGAATAGTGACCAGCACGCTTGCATCTGAAGCACTTAAAAACCTTGCGAGTGACAAACGCTTGAATTCCATCCATCTTATCATCCCGCCGTTGTGTTTCCTGTATCAATTTCGCAGATACATATTCAGTTGTCAACTTGGTGTCTGAATTTTCCATCGCCATGATCAGAGGGTCATAGTCTTCTGTGAGGCCGCTCAGTATGATTATTGCGACAAATTCATCGTCCAATGGTGATTCAATTTCTATCAATTGGTGGGAAGTTTCTTTAATTTTGTTCAAGTAATCTTCCATTGAGCTGCTATTACTTAACTTCATTGCAAACAGACTTCTAAGAAGTCCAAGTCGCCTGCTGAGTCCTTTACCTTCATACGCCTTCACCAGAGAGTTCCACGCTTCGTGAGCGCTTTTAGCTGATCGAATTTGAGGGATTACTGCCGGTTGGATAGACAACGCAATGCGCGCCAACGCCTTGTCGCTTTTCCTTTTGTTGTCTGCGGACGCTTCCTTTTCCACATACTCCCAAAGTTCCTCGTGGATGAGTATCATTCTCATGGAGAACTTCCAAGTTGAGAAGTTCTCCGATCCTCTCAGCTTCTCAATAGGCATGTTACTTGGCGTTGCCGACATGTCGAACTCTTCAGGATAAACTCGATGTTAATTCCGATAAAATCCAGGAAATAAAAACGGTAACAGCTTCTTATTAACCACGCTCTGCTACCATGTTGGATTTTACTAATAAAAAGTCGTATTTGCAGAGATTCACTTGGATTTATTCACACCGATAATGCCGACAAGAGTGACAACAGGTAAAAGTGCAGAGTACAGTTTTAGGTTATACACTCAGTAAGAAAGACTGATTGATTTGACACAGACGTCAAACTGACATTTGCGATTGCGTTTACAAATACTTATACATTCTAACATAAACAAGAAGAAAATATCCGGTATAAAACTTTGTTTTATTACGTACATATGTAGCTCAAAATAAAAATTATTGTGTGTTTGAGCTTAACCCATTGTATACAGAGTATACACGGTGTAAAAACCAAACATTTAAAACAACCAAAAACTCACCATAACATGCTTGCTGTTCAAATGGAAGGTAGGCAGTACGGTATCCCTCTCTCTACCCAAAGAGTGCAAATACGCCATCCCATTGGCCACGTCGTGGGCCAATCGCAGCGCGGCGCCGGCGTCGACGACCAATCGGCCGCCCGCGCCCGTCCCGCCTCCGCCGTGAAGCAGCGAATAAACGGAGCCCCATGACATGTATTGAGATATTACGACCAATGATGGTGGAGATATGCAGCAACCCACCTGGTTAGGAAAAAGAAGACGCTCTAAATTCAATCATTTAAAACTGTAAATCACATCAATAATAACTGATTTTTATAGACATGGAAGACAGGACATCAATTTTAACTGATTTTGTAAACATATATAGTAGATATACAGGGTGTTTCTTTTCTGACAAGGCAGTAATTTTTTGTTTTGAGATTTTTGACCCATGTTGATTTGGTAAAGTTGTTAGCTATAGTAAGCTGAGTCCTTCTTGTTATATTACCACCTTGTCAAAAACATCCAGTATATTATAGAAAAAGCTTAGTATCAGTATAGAAGTAGATAACTTACGACAGGCAGTATGTTGGGGTGTGAGAAGATCCTCAGCTTTGGGAACTCTTCGCTGAAGTCTCGTTGCGCGCGCGCCGTGCATTCCCTCACAGCCAATATTTTAGCCACGATGTCGTTCTTCTGCCAGCGACCGCGCCATGTCTCGCCTACATTAGAAGAATACATATTAATGGAATAACATTCCGTGTGAAAATTTTATATTTTAAAAATCATAAAAAAAAGTATACAATATACATAGAGCTAATTCTTTTGATTTAATTATCTTTCTTCCATTATCAGTTTTATCTAGCTAAATATGCAGAATCACTTATTTTTAACATTATCTTAGCAAAGTAATATTACAGTACTTGCATTAGTAATCAAATTAAAGGTTCACAATAATTGCCGCATTCTATGCCGGTTTAGGCAAAAATTAAAAAACGTCTTCTGCCAAGGGCCAAAAAGAATATATGAAAAGAAAATTCATTATTGGCCGTGCCCAAGCATTAAGAGCCAGTTTACAGCGATGCTAGCGCCATTCGCGAAAAAAAAAAACTTCTGAACTAAGGCAAATATCAAAAATGTGGCACTGTATGACACTAGATAATGTCGAGTGAAAAAAGAAAGAAGAAAAGTGATAAATCGAGTGGGTGGAATGGGAATGAAAATAATATAAATATTCTCACCAGAAGGCGTGACAGCGATCCTAGTATGCAGCGCCAGCTCGTTAATATTGATTCCCTTGTGACGCGACAAGGTGGCGTCGCGGCTGCGAGTCTTCAAGCCGAGCCAGGACTGGTCTTTGAACTGGATCTTCTTCATCTCCTGCCCTTGAGAGGTCGCCAGATCGTACAGTCTGGAAATATAAAAAAAAAACATTAGAAATAGAACCTACATAAATCAACGAGTGGCAACGGGCGATGAAGTGACGTGAGTTGAGTTGGTGGTCCTCTATAGAGGTGGTCGTTATTTACAATCGCATTTAAAAAAACTCGTTATTTCATGGCAACGAATCGCATTGCTATTCACAACGAATGAATAATGCGATCGCGTTTTCGTTGCCGTCGGCAACGATCGCGTTCTCGTTGCTCGGCAACGATCGCGTTCTCGTTGCTGGGCAACGATCGCGTTCTCGTTGCCCGGCAACGATCGCGTTCTCGTTGCCGTCGGCAACGATCTCATTCTCGTTGCCGTCAGCAACGAAAACGCGATCGCATGTGACAGCTTGTCATTAGCAAAGCAACGAAACGCATTGAAGCATTGCGATCTCCCTCCTATTGAATTAATATGAAATGTAAGTACTAAAAATACATTTTGCTGAAAAAAAATTGTATAAGGTTTTGTAATATCGATAATTGCTGCACTTCGATAAAAATATCCATATTAACATTGATATTAGAGCAAACTTGCATGCCTAGTTACATCCTTCGTTTTCGTTGTCAATCCCATTTTCGTTGCCGATCGCATTTTCATTGCCAATCGCATTCTCGTTGCCGATCGCATTTTCGTTACCGATCGCATTCTCGTTGCCGATCGCATTTTAAAATCGCAGTTGTTCGAAAATAGCATAACAGCGATCGCATGCGATTGAAAAATAGCAGTTATTCTCACCTCTAGTCCTCTACGCCTTTGAAATAAATTGCTTTATTTACAGGCAATTTTTTAAACCTAACTAATGTGGGTATGGTATCTAAATCACTTCCCGATAGACATAATAGACATATTGACAAGGGTCAAGTTTAGATAGATTTATAATTTTATTGTAATGTTAGCGACTTCGTTAACAGAAATTGCGTGAAACAAAATTGCGTGTATGTAACAGAAATTAGGTTTACTAAAGCGGCATTTGTTAACGTAGTCGCTAACAATCAGTCAATCGAATTAAGAAAATTACCTCCCCAATTTGCCAAAATAAGAGTAAAATAAAAATCATTTGATTATACCTTTGCACAAGTTGTCCCCTAGTCTTATCCACCGGTGTATCACCATCCTTGTTCGCTAACGACACCAGAGCACCAGCCAGCACCAAGTCTTCAGCTATGGCGCTATAGCCCCAGAAGCAAGCGTAGTGGAGGGGCGAGTTGCCATGCTCATTTGTGAAGTTCACGTCAACACGATTTTGTAGAAGCTGGTTTTTTAATATAGAAAAAAAAAGCTATGAACTTGGTGTATATTTAGCCCCAGGTCTGGGAGTGTGGAAGAGGTGGAGAGAGGCCTTTGTCTAGCAATGGGAAAGCATAGGGTTTCAGTAGATAAATAATAATCAAGTGGTTCAGTTGGCATGGCAGTAATTTTTAATGTGACTTTCGAGTTTGATTCATACACGGGGCAAACACTGTTATCATGAATATAGATGTTTGTTTCCTGAGGGCCTATTACGGCTACGTTTGCAACATTGCTTTTCGTCCTCCAAGTGTCAAAGTCAATACAAAAAAAAACGGAATGAGGACGGAAAGCAATATAAGCAGCCGTAAAAGGCCCTCTGGATTTGATTGTATGTGTTTTGGGCTACTGTTCTGCCTAGTAAGGGGGGCGCAGAGCTGATGACTATTACTAATTATAGCCCAATTGTAATTGGGAGATCTGTCAAAGAAAAATATTATATATGCAAAACTCAAAAATTATCCTGGAATCTACTTTCTTAATCTGTAACTTGATATTCTCACTTCTATTAATTTTGAATTCTTCTACTATTCTAGTAATTTTGAATTGAGATAAATATTAAATTATTTAAATTTTTGTTGCTAATATCAGGTGATATAAGCCTTAATTAAAAAAGTATCTTCTTTACATACCAACTGAACTATAGGTCTGTGACCATGCGCAGCAGCGAGATGCAACGGAGTGTCATCCCCCATGTTTGTGACGTTGATGCGGGCGCCACGTCGCATTAACATTTCAACGATCTTGAGATGGCCCTCTTTACAAGCCCAGTGGAGAGGGCTGAAGCCATGGTCATCACTGTAATAGAATGTTTATATTGTTTATATGTGGCAAATCAAGAATAATATTTTAATTACAATATAAACTTGTAAAAAAAAGTAGAAATAAATAAATAATTTAATCAGTGACCTTAATTTTTTTATTTAACCATTGATTATAATGGGCAGCCTTCACTTAGAACCATTTCTTATGAAACCTTGTCTGATTTGGAAGTGCATGATGAATATGAGGAATGCACAGATATAAATAAGGTATTAATTTAGATGCAGGTGCTTTCATTAGGTAGGCCATGATCACTAGTGGGCGTTGTACTAGTTTCCATAAAAGGATGGTCCATGGAATCCCATATGGTCCAATAAATACCTCAAGATCTAGTGAATTAACACAACTTACCCCTGATTCATGTCATGCTCCGTATCATCCAGCCAAACTCGCACTTGCAAGGCGTTTCCTTCTCGACACCACTGGAATATATCTTCCATGTTTTCACGCTATTTTCCCACACACAAGTCACAAAACATAGATGGATCCAAAGTATGGTTTGTAAATAATAAAACTGCCTCGAAATTGCTTGTACAGAAAGCTCTGTTCACAAAGAAAACAACGAAAATCTCTCTATCGACCAAAATTCTGATTTCATCCCAAATTTTGACGTTTCGCAATCACTTCCAAAAATGGTAAACAATAATTCGCAGCCATGATAAATCGCAGCCCGATAAAACGCATCCACGTATTCCGCAGCCAATAATTGGTGTACAATGTACACCAATTATTGGCTGCGTAATCCACGGCCGGGCATTATTGCCTGCGTAATAGTTTACGCACCTCGATATTGTCCGGCCGTGGATTACGCAGCCAATAATTGGTGTACATTGTACACCAATTATTGGCTGCGGAATACGTGGATGCGTTTTATTGGGTGGTCCGCAGGCAATAAAACGCAGCCCGATAAAACGACGCCAATACAGATTAACATCGCTATTAGAGCTCTGTCCCACTCGTCACAAAAAATAGACAAACCTTGTTTATTATTGATTGATTGATGCTAAGTTATGATCCATCCGTTTGTTTATGTTAGAATCTTGTAAGCTTGCTACAATCAAAACTCACTGCAATTTGACAGACCACAGACTGATGACTTTGCATCAAACCACAGATTAAATTTTACCAAACAATGAGTTGCAAATGGGTAGTTCGCCGAAATTTATGAAAATTTCCTAATTTCCATGGACTGTTTTTTCTTTGGATTTTTCTAATTATGACTATCAAGAAAAATTATTTAAAATGAACAAATATTTATGTGTCATTAGATTAAGAGATATGAGGTCCGGAAATTTAAGGGACCACGGAAATTAGCTCCGATCCACGTAAATTATATTTTTAACGCATGGAAATTATTAAGTTTTATGGAAATTAGAAAAAGTATGATATCATTCTATGTATTCATACTAAAAAAAACTCTTTAATGATTTATGATATATTAACCAAACTCACAGAAATTTATGATATGTATTTTTAATTTTTTTTCACTAAATACTTTTCAGAAAAAGTATGATATCATTCTATGTATCTGCGCAAGGCTGCGGGTCCACGCTGGATGCAGGCCACCTGCGATCGGTACAGATGGAGAGCCTTGAGGGAGGCCTATGTCCAGCAGTGGACGTCCTACGGCTGAAATGATGATGATGATGAAATACTTTTCAAGATATATTGCTATAATGATTGATACTTCATATAACTTTAATACATTGAAAATGTACTTATTTTGTTAATTATAATTTTTTAAATTTTGTAAAAAGTTTGGAAAAAATTTATTTTTGGTATAAATAAAAAAGGAAAAGACGGACTTATAATATATTTTTTTAAATATTAAATTAAGTACTTATGTATTAACCTAGTAACAGTTTCCTTCATTTCAGCAAATTTTCTGCTCTTTTAGATTTTCATTTGTTTTAAGTTTGTCTTTTGCTCCAATAAAATTTACTGAATAATTTTTTTCCGCATGCTACGCATATGCATAAACGTTCCTACTGTTAGAGCATGTGGCATTGTTTTTGAAAACAATGCTACATGCTCTAACAGTAGGAACGTTTCTTTAAAGAAAACTAATTTCCGTGCAAACTACTAATTTCCATGGCAGGTTTATGGCCCATGGAAAACATGGAAATTAGAACCACGGAAATTAGTTTTAAGTGAAAATAAAATCTTAAATCGTTTTACATGCAGAACCTACGCTTTTTATCTTGAGTTGTGACCCCTGCTACACATTCTTATACGTCATCATCATCATCAGCCTGTAAGAGCCAAGGGGACACAACTTTTAGTTTTTAACATTTACTAGTTTTTCCACCTTTTTTTGTGGACCACTTGGGCAAACGAAATGTAAACGATTCGCAGGTCATCTTCTCGTTCATGTTTGCAGAACGAACTAATTCTAAACATCATTCTTTCTCTTCCTCAAAATGAAGGAAATAGAGTCGACAATTATTTGGACTTTGAAATCGAAATCGATCGACCGCGCTAGGATGTGAAAGCAGTGAAAAAAATAATAATTTTAATATTAAAAAAAAAAACTATACTGATTACTTTTTTATTTATTAAGGTATAAGCAGAGAATTGTTTAACTATTTTTAAAAAGACCTTTTTATGGTTAAAATAAATAAATAATAAACTTGAACCTAGTTTGTTTTGAGGTAAAAGGTTGACATTTATTTTATTAATAATATAATATTAATCTTATAGTGCTCTAAAATAAACCCATTAATTTATTCTTTGTGGTGGTAGGTATTATTATTATTTTGAAATTGATAAATTTTATAGAAATCTGCGCGGGTGAAAACGTTGGGTAGCCTTAGTATAACATAACTGTTCGGGCGACTTGCATAAATTAAGCAGCCTTTCTAAAACGAACAATCGACGCTTCGACGAGACGTCGACGAGAACGTGTCGCTTCGGTCAACTTCAAACCGGCTGCAGCTGCAACTGTTTCGTCGACTAATTTTCGTCGACAAAGAAACGGCTGCGGTTCGTTTACGCAAAATGTCGCGACGACCCACTACTACAGTACATACATAAGAAAAAAATATCTATTAGGTAACCGGTTACTACCAATTTTTATCAATTATTCTGTTCACAACTGTACACGGATCGCAATGTATAGAAAAGAAAAACAAGATTTTAACGTAGGTACTTCTTCAAAGAAACCCAAGAAACCCTAGTTTGAAGTGATTATAATGAGGGGTTTTCAAAGTGACAGAAAAGAAAAAAAAAAGTTTCATAATACGCCCGTAGATGGCGGTGTCTACAGCAATATCAGAGAAATTGGAGATCGAGTATTGACTGACTGTATGTACTGTATGGATTGGATTGGATCATTTTTGCTAAGTATAAATATTAATTTCACCCACTCCGTCACTGCCTCAGTTAAAATTTTTCAAGTTTTATTTTTTATTTTAAGCTAGTTATTATTTTTTTAAGTTTTATTTTAAGCTATTCAATCATTTATTTTATCTTGACCTATTGCTTCTGGCAGAGCGCCATCTGATAGCAGCGTAATAAAACTTGTTTTTTTCTTCTGATCTGTCAAATTGAAAACCTCTCATTCTGGTGGACCAATTGAGGGTTAATTTTTGGCAAAATTTCAAACCAATAGCTATAGGCGTTCCGGAGATAATTCTTTTTTGTCGAAGGACTGAAATTGGTTTTTGGCCTTTTAGTCCTTAGACACAAAATCAGTGGTCTATCTTCCAAAAACGTTATATTTCAAAGTGGGAGATAGTATTTTACATACGCAAATTTATTCAAACTTTAAAAAAATGAATACTTTCGCCAGAATGAATAAAAAACGTGAAATAATATTAATTTCGCGCCATACCGAGAGTTACCACCTTAAGAGCTAGTCTACCGCGATGCTAGCGCCATTCGCGAAAAAAATTTATGTCTTCTAAACTAAGGCAAATATCAAAAATGTGGCACTGTATGACACTAGCCTTGTATTTTTAGGGAACTGTAGGCATCTTTTAAATTAAATACCAAAGAAAGCTACAGAGTTTTGCTAAAAGTGGCCACTTTTAGCAACAATCTGTGTATAATTTTGTTTTTTTAAGTTAGGACTACTTTAATGTGCTCAAAAAATACTAAGCAAGATTATCTTGTGTCATACTTTGATATTTGCCTTAATTTAGAAGATATAATTTTTTTTCGAGAATAGCGCTAGCATCGCGGTAAAAAGGCTCTTAATTTAGGTCTTGATTGAAGGCTCTAAGGCTAAGTAGGTAAGGTAGGCTACCTACCTAAGTAATTAACATTCTTTTACTTTGAAATAAAATAAAAATATATGTAAATTTAATAAATATGGCATTGACATTTAGTCTACATCACTTTTTAAACGGTATTTCCACCAGCTCTTTGTTATGCTTCAAAACGTTGAGGACATTCACTTTTTCACCTATGTACATTTTTTTTTACTTTTACCCTGCTTACAATGCAAAAATTATAAGCATAATGCAATATTATCAAGGATTTTTTTCGAGATAAGTTTGACCATGTTTGTTGAAGGAACCTCGTATTTATAGTAAAAGCAAAATATATGTATGAAAATTTCGTCGAGAACCTGCTTTTTTGGCGTCGGTTAAAAATAATACTGTATAATTACTCTGTATGGACTATTATGCATCTAAATAAGATAAATTAACAGACAAAAGCAAGACGCCTAAAGACTTCCTATTAAAAAAAGGACCGCCTCATTGAACTATATCAATAGCGTACTTACTGTGCGTATTATTACAACGTAGTAATTACAACTCATGGACCCGCTTTCAATAAACTGACACCCTAATAAATGAGAACTTCCTTTTCGACAGAAGTCGAAGATTAAACACCAAAATCTTGTAACCGTATGTGAGAAATACTTTTCTGAGAACCGCATCGAAATCGGATAGCCATGATATATTATAATTACGGTCAAACATTCTTACAAGTCAAACTGAGAACCTCCCTTTTTAAAAAATAACAAGATGTGGCCGTATGTGCTAGATCCCTTTGCCTATCCATGTGAGTGAAATAAAATAAAAGACAAATTCTCTATGTGTTTCGTTCGAGTGTGACAGAGCCCTAATATAAAATGTTAATCTGTATTGGCGTCGTTTTATTGGCTGCGTAATATTGCCTGCGGACCACCCAATAATCCGTGTCCATGTACACCAATTATTGGCTGCGTAATCCACGGCCGGACATTATTGGCCGGGCAATACGTGGCTGCGTAATACTTGGACGCGTTTTATTTTGTCCCCCTCGATAAATACCGTCCATGTATTTCGCAACCAAGATTCCGTGTGCATGTACACCAATTATTGGCTGCGTAATCCACGGCCGGGCATTATCGGGGTGCGTAATACGTGGCTGCGTAATATAGGCACCCCCAAAAATAAACTATAATGAAACATGAAACCCAAAAAGAAATCTCACCTATTTATATCTGCATCTCTTTCTAGCTACTATTTAACGTTCATCGCCATCTCTTTCTATTTCCAAAGTTGAGATCAACTTTAATATAGCAGATAGTACGGTGTTGCCATGACCAAATTTTTTTTTTCTACAAGAAATATTTTTTGACCCATTTTGGCAAAATGACCTCATTTCTATTCATTCATGCATGGAGTGTCAGTAATCCTAATATTATGTGCATGGAATAGAACACTGGTTATCCATACATTTTATAAGCCTGACTTCTTTATACCTACCAGCTACCGAGGTGAAGCGAAGAAGAGTAATTTTATTGTACTTAGTTTAAAATTTATATTAAAGTCCCACTGCTGGGCAAAGGCCTCCTTCCACTTTCACCACTTCTGATACTGGCCTGGGCACATTTCCAGCCACAGAACAATCTTCCTTGTTCTGGGTTTCCAGCAGCGGCAAATAACAATAATATAGGTAATTAAAAATATCTAGATACCGTGGCGGTAGGGTATAGTTTATACCTATGATAGTATGGAAAGTACTATTTTAGTACACAAATTTAAAACAAAAGCGCTTTTTCAGTCTTTTAGATCACAGCCGTGGCGAGAGCTGTTGAGGCGTAGTGCAATGCTCAAAACAGTTCTCAATATTTTACTCTTTATTTGTAAACTTAAAATTACATTATCAGTAGACACAGTAAGTTACTATTTGTAGGTAAAATTCACTATTTCTTAGCAAATGTAATCTTCATTGCATGAGTAGGAGTAATCTTGAATCCTTGTAGAGCTTCTTTGGCTGCAGCTGATTGCATCTCGTTTGCAAACTCAACAAAGGCAATATCGTGCCTGTTGGGCACCAGACGCACTTCTTTGAAACCAGGAAATCTATAAAAAAAAAATGCAAATGTTAACTAATTTTTTCCTAACTTTATCATTAAATCTAATACAATAATTAATGCCAAAGAATCTGGTGGTCTTAAAATACTTACTGGTTGAAAAGCATAGACAACATCATCTCTGAGGTTTCATCAGGCAAGTTAGTAAGGAACAGAATTTGGTTTGGTGGCTGTTCCACATTTACATTGTTGAGCAAAGAAATGCCAGGACCAACTGGAACTCCTCTTGCCTCCTTGGTCTTCTTCTTGCGTCCATCTTCAGGACCTTTAGGCATCTTGGGGCGCTTGGGACGCTCTTGGAATGTGCCTTTAACTTTGGCAATGAGATCGCTGTCAGTTTTGCAGTATTGGATTCTCTGTAAAATTTGTTTCAATATTAAAATGTGAAAATAATAAATCAATACATATAAAACAAAGTTGCTTTACACCTGTCTGTGTTTTTCGTTTTTTTAATAGATATAGAATAGAATACACTTTATTGCATACAAGTTTAGTATAGTTTAGTTTACAGGCAAGTTTCCACAATTTGACAGCTATTGTGCCTATTATGCTTGATTGCATACAAGTAGGATACATAATAATACAAAGTACCGTACAGTGTAAGGTACAAATAATAGAAATCGCATGCAATGGGCAACCTTATTACTAAAGGCGATTTCTTCCAGGCAACCCAATCAATAGGGAAGATATAGTGAATCAATGGGGGGTTTAATACATGCACAACATAGTGTTACAATGTTAGAAGTTCACCAGGTCGACTATTGATGTAGTTTTTTTTTTTAATATAATGCAAAAGAAAATCACCATAGGTTTATCATAAAATGGAAACCCTTGCATGCTCCTCAAGGCGACAGTGGCACTTGAAATCTCTTTGAAAATCACAAAAGCTTGACCTCTCATTTTCAAAGTCTTCAAAGCCACAATGTCTAGTATTTGACCAAATTGAGAGAATATGGCATAGAGAGATTTCTTCAGCTCCTCTTTTTTTATCTTCTCATTTAGATTGTTGATATAAATTGTATGATTCGGCCGGATGTCCATGGCTGTAACAGAATTACACATTTTTAGGTTATGATGCTACTTTTTGAAAAGTAATCAATCGAATTGAATAGGGGTGGTAGATACATAATTTATGATCTTGTATTACAACTTACTCATTTTTTCTTCAAACTAAGCTTTGAGTGTTCTTTTGTGATAGGTGCCGGTAGAAAAGGAGTATGATGGATGAACCAACCAAGTCCGAATCTCAGGTCCGAATGTAATAATTTTACTACTAAAACTTAATTCCGATAATACGCTCGCAGTTAACAGATTAATTAATTTAATTATGTACTGTAAGTAAAAATAGCTCGGTAAAGTACGAAAAAATGCTCACTTGCTGAGCAAAGCAAACTCAAAAAAGCTCAAGCTCGCTCACTCAACCAGTGTTGCCAACGGTTGAAATAGCAATCCACCAAATAAGGCTCCTCAAACCACCAGAAAACCACTAACAAAAATATGGCCACCTCTGAAAACCACTAAAATTTCCACTAGGGTGCATGACAGATGAGTGGACATACGTAAAAGGGACAGTGGCGACCCTTTGCTATGCGTTCTACTTCAAATATATGACCTGGGAGGCAAATTTCTTAACTAAAAACGATCGACTCGTAATTGACTTGTTAGGGACTTCGTTAACCGTTGCCGCTTTAACAAATGTGATTTCTGTTACACGCCCAAAGAAAACAGCAATGGTTAACGAAGTCGCCAAAAAGAACAAGACAATTACGAGTCAATCGTTTTTAGTTAAGAAATTTGCCTCCCTGCGCCCTTTTATTTTTTAAGGATTTTTTAATGTAAAATTTTTAAGACTTGAGCCCTAACATAAACTTGAAACTTTAACGTGGTCCCTCTCGGTATGGCGCGAAATTAAAAAAAAAATTGCGTTTTTTATCTCCCACATTTAAAAAAAAGCGTTTTTTTTTATTTTGCGCCATACCGAGAGGGACGACCTTTTTCTAAAAATTAACCAATTCGCAACCATAAAATTTTATTACCATCTAGATCTTAAACTATCTTCTTTAAAAACTATAATCAGGTGCTCAAGACAGCCACAAATAAAACTAAGCTAAACTAAGGGTCCTCGAAGTATGGACAAAAATATGAAAAAAAAAAAATTACATCGACTTTGTATTCAATTGAAAAAAAAAAAGGAAAAATGTTGTAATTCTACTAAATTGTCTAAATCTTTAGTTCATAATAACATCTTTAGTTCATACGCTTTGTAACAGCATACCGCAATCCAATTTATTCAAAAACTGAAACAGTTCTTGGTGCAATTTTTCCACTAAAAAAATCCACTAGCCACTAAACGCAAAAAATGGCCACTAAATGGGGGTTCCAAACCACCAGATTTAGTGGAAAATCCACTAAGGTGGCAACACTGCACTCAACAAACATGCATGCGCAGCGTTCTACTTTGTCTATGTCTATGGCTCTTGAGCTTGAGATGGGCGAATGCGAGTGATTCATTCGAATGAAACATTCGAATACCAAACAATCGAATTATTCGATTGTGAAGTGTCAATTCGAAATATTCGATTGCAAAAAAATCATTCGAATCCATATTCGAAAAATATAGAAATGGACACATGCGCGCGAAACATCAACAAAAAAAGCGCACAAGGCACACACACACACACACACACACACACACACACAAACAACACAGGATGATCCTAGTGTGGAGGTCACTGTTAAGAATTACGCATTGTAATAGTTATTAAGATAATAATTTTTTTTTTTTTTTTTTTAATATTTAATTCGAATGATTAGTTTTATTTTATTGGTTAGGAATGCCAAAATTATGTAGGTATTGTATGCATGACATATTTATCCCTGTCACCCTCTTTAAACCAAATAGGATATTAAGCGAAAATCAGAACAATCTTTATATTTTTTTCCGAAAAAGGAACAAAATGTACATTAAGTACAGTGGCGGCCTAGGTCGCCGTAACACTTCGGGTGTTTTTGTATTGCAAAATAGCTCTTCTTCGACATACGAAACGATAGACAAAACCATAGACAAACCTGTTACGGCCTCCTAGTCCGCCACTGTACATACCAGGAACTTGAAAATAGTAGTAATACATTCGTGTATCCTTCAGATTTACATTTTTTCATACAAAAAATCATTCGAATTATTGTTCGTAAAAACCCATTCGAATGACGAAATTTCATTCAAATAAAAAAAATCATTCAAATGACGAAAATTCATTCGAATTCTCTATAATGGAACATTCGAATAATTCGATTGTTGATTTTTTCAACAATCGCCCATCTCTATGCCCCCCCCCCCCCCCCCTAAGTGATTAACCTCATAGAAAAATTAACTCTCTAGATTTACCTTTACCTTCTCTGTGCCCCCCGCCAGAGAAAAGGTAAATCACAATCACTACTCCCGCAAGTCCCGCAACTCAACCAGTGTTGCCAACGTATGAAAAACGAAACGTAGTTTCTCTGCCCGCGTTTCTCTATTTATCTCTCAGATTTATCTAATATAAAAGAAAAAATAAACGCACAGAATATAACTATATAGAAATATAGAAATGGACACATGCGCGCGACACATCAACAAAAAAAGCGCACAAGGCACACACACACACACACACACACACACACACACACACACACACACACACACACGCACACACACACACACAAACAAACGCATAGGACCACATTAGTTAAAAAAAACATACACCACCTATTTGATAGATTTGATTATTGTTAATAATGATGCGTATGTTGTAAGATTTTCTAGGCCAGTAAAACAAGTTTAAAAACATTTGGGCTTTCTATTTCACCGTATTCCTTTTCTTCGTTCGTGCGTGGGTGGGTTTGTGGCATGGAAGGTTTGTGGATTGGCCTTGTTGATTTACCTTTTCTCTGTCTTGCCTTGTGGCTGGCATGGATTGATGACAAAACTTTGCCACACCCACACGCGTGCGCGTTCATTGGTCGGCGCCTGACGCGCCGCTCGCACGGCACCTCAGCACGGCACGCAACGGATTTGAGTTTGCCTTGTATGAATTTACATAAGACTGCGTCCACTATCCGCACCTCCCGCACCGCACGCACCGCGCGAGGGCCATTTATGTGAGCCATAATTAGTTGCGTGCTGGAGACGACAGAAAAATCAGTTCGCCGCTGGCATCGCCGCCGGTGTCTTCTTCATTTTCCAAGAAGCAACTAATAATAATATCTTTATCAATCTCCATAGCTGAAAACATCAACTACCGACAAGAAAACACTCAAAACTAAATAAAAAATCCAGACGCATGCCACCGGTAAATCCGTTTAGTTCGTTGCGTGCCGTGCGTTCGGCGCGTCCGGCGCGGCGCCGGCCCAATAAACGCGTATTGTATGCTTAGAACATTTAGAACTTAGTTCTAAATGTTCTAAGATTGTATGTGTAGTCACGGACTAGGAGGCCGTAACAGATTTGTCTATGGCTTCGTCAGCCCTAGACTGTATTCCCAAAGAACAAGAGCTATTTTGCAATACAGAAAAACCGGAAGTGTTACGCCGATCGTGTCCGCCACTGTACATACATACCTGAATGCACTGTTGGTTGATGCCGTCCGTCAACCACAGAACAGATACCGTTTTTTTTTCGAATCTATGTTTTTTTTTTTGTTGTTGTTGTGTTGTTTGTTGACGGGGTGGTTTTTATTTTCTCTGTATTCTGGATTTGAGGTTGAATGACCGTTTTTTTATAGATTTCTTTCAGATGTATCAGAATATTATGTTTAAATAATAGGTAGGTACTCGGTAACTTCTCGGTAAGAATATTAACAGAAGTTGAGAAGAAGTTTTCTTTTGTGTTTGAGTGTGTTCTGTTTTCAACTAGTTTTTTTTCAAACTGTTTTTCTCTTCAGGATTCAAGCTGTACGAAGCTATGCATGTCGTAAACGCATAATTATTCCATTTACCACGCTAATTCGTCTTCAAGACAATGTCTAAAAGCGCTCCGAAAGATGAAAAACGTGAGAACGACGAAGATTACGAGGTTGTGTCTTTCGAGGACTTTTGCGACAAATCGCCAGGTTCAAAAACAGATTTCCTAACTCTGAATGATAATATAAACTATCGGCTTTGCTATGAGAGTGATAAAGGGGGTAAATTCTCTGATAATGGCGAATCAAGTCAACAAATGGATGGTGATCATGAGACCTCGCTGAATGATAACAGTGTTACCTGGAGAAAGAAGGCTACCTCGTTCGCGCCGTTTGGCAAGTATGATCCGAAGCTGCGGCGTGGATCCTTGCTGGCTGGAGTCATCCCAAAGACTGATGGTGAAGCTTCCAGAGAACATCGGTAAGCTGTCTTTAACACCAGTGCACTTTCCTGTTTATCTGGCGTCTTTCTCTGATGCATGCCTCAACATCCACACACATTGCATGCACTATTAATACAAGTTTGAACATAGTGCATTTGGCTAATGCATGCTGATCCATACCTTGTGGGTTCATGTTAGTGGTGTTAACTAACTACCAAGGGAGGACCTGGGGCAATGCTCTGGGGCCCTCAAGCTATGGGGGCCCCACAGGCCCTGACTTACCAACTATCAACTAACTAATAGATTTTTTCCAGAATATAAAATAAACCATATTTCAGGAAAGCTACTTTAATTATGGCAATGCAGAGAAATATCCCAAAAAGTCTTGGAAATCTTAATTTGACATAAGAACGGGACGGGCCCCAAAAATCCACTAGTGTTTTTTTGGCCCAGGGCCTTTGGTTACCTAGTTACTCCACCGGTTCATGTGCAAAATTATGAACATAATGAAAGCGCAATTGAAATTTGTGTAGACATAGGATTTGTGTATATAGTATAGATGTACTATTTCTTTTAAAAATTTGCAGCAAAACATCACATCACAGTTTTTAGTTTCAGTTTTTTTTTTATAAATGAAATAACATATCATTTAAAACTAAACATTTGGACCAAAACATAGTGTGCTCTAAATACTCTCTGATTTTGACTAAGGCTGAATTCAAAGATCTAGGTATATCATCTAAAATGACTGTTAACAAAAAAGTCCTAAAGTGTCCCCATCAATATACATATATAAAACTCTTCCGTTACTGACTGACTGACAGACAACGCAGAGCCGAAACTACTGGGCGTAGCGGGCTGAAATTTTGCATGTAGGTTCCTTAGGGAGTGTAGGTGAGCACTAAGAAAGGATTTCCCGAAATTCCCATGGGAACGGGAAAAAACTCGATTTTTGTGTTTATAAGAAATCTGCGCGAGTGAAACCGCGGGACAGCCTCTAGTACTGTTATAAAACTTGAAACTGTATTTGAGAACAAAAAAGTGTTAATTCATACATTCATTCAATCATCTGGCATCAGCATCAGCCATCTATTATCAATAATAAAAGCTTTATACAGAAGAGTTAAAATGGATATCTGTCATTGCTCGGTGTGGTAAATTGCTTAACTAAATAAACAAATGACATCCTGCTCTTAAGCTGGTGCTTCTGCCTAATCCTTCGGGGAATAAAAGGCGTGAGATTATGTTTTGTTATGTTTTACTAACTTCCCTTAATTTTATTTAATATTTTCTCACCTTTTAAGCCTTCCCTGGACTACTACAAATATTTTGAAACCAAAATCAGCTAAATCGGCCTAGCAATTCTCGAGTTTCAGCGGGACTAACAACCACTATTCACTCTTATATCAATACATATTATAAAACAAAGTCGCTTTCCGTGTCTGTCCCTATGCATGCTTACATCTTTAAAACTATGCAATGGATTTTGATGCGGGTTTTTTTTTTAAAGATAAAGTGTTTCAAGAGGAAGGTTTATATGTATAATACATGCATAACATAGTAATAGTTAAGTATTATATACTCTGTGGTAATAGGTAAGGTGGTACGAAGTTCGCCGGGTCGACTAGTATATGTATAAATAAAGTAGATAGAATTCCAAGGCCAAAATACAATACAGTACAAAGGTTTTATGTTGTCTGGCTGGATTTATAGTTTTTATCTGAAAGTCTCATTTATTAATAGCTTCTCTCATTGAGTTGTTGTGTTTTGATCATAATAAAATCTGTTTTAGTTGGTAAATTTATTTGTTTGAATATGCAACATGGTTTTCAAAGCAGGGTAACTATTTTTTTCTTTGTATTTAATTAATCACTTACCAAACCATACTAGACCACAAAGAAAATATTCGTAAACTCACCATTGGAAAAATAATTAAAAAAAGTGGATCAAATTTTATTAATAGACATATACAAAAATATATATTACTTAAAATTAAAAAATGAAACATAAAAAATTACAATAAACATAATAATAGATAATAACACCTATCAAGAAAAAATGCGTAACATTCTAACATTATTTAGAAAAAAAAAAATTTAAATTAATAGGTACAATACCTGATAAGAATTACACCTGCAAATCGTCGCTTTTGGTTTAGAATAATGTTAATGTGTTTTTCGAAAGCGAAGTCGGATCTTGGTTTAGAATCATGTTGTCATTAATCCAAGCTTAACTCACTTAGTTTTAATTTTAAGCATCTTGGATAATACCATTTTGCATTGCATCTACCAAAAGTATAAAGTCATTGGCAGAATCAACTTTTTCCTCAACTACCTACTTCTTTTTCTCCCATAACACTGTTTTAAAACAAATCATATCATTTGCAGATACCAACGCTTCTCTAACCAAAAGACCTACTATGAGCGCATCTGCGAAAACCTTCCAGGCCTAGGGTCCACCATGTTGATATTGGTGGTCATCGCAGCGCTGTCAATTGGGGTCTGGTGGGCCGTCTGCGGAGCTCTGGGTGGCACCTGGGGAGAAGAACATTACAGGTAAACTTTGAAGATAATAATAATAATAACACATCACACTCAGAGCCCCTAACTAGGAAGAACCTTTATCTAGGGTACCCGAAACACACACAGAGACGAACATTACACCCAGACAAACAAAAATCGATATTCATCATATCAATATTCGCCCCGCCCGGGAATCAAACCCAGGTGCACACGCTTACTCAGTCCACATCACTGCCAACTGAGCCACGGAGCAGTGATAAGATGATGGTTAAATACCTCATCAGGCATCCTTTATCCCCTTTGTTGCATCTATAGCATAAAGTAATTTGTGTTCTTTTTTTAATGTGATCCCGAATGTCACTAGATAATCTTTGCTTAATGTTTCTAAGTGTGCCAACCGCGATTCTAGCGCCAATCTCGAAAAAGAATAATTTCTTCTAAAACTTAATATTCTAAATCCTAATCAAAAATATTATGCAGCAATGATTCACTAGATAATTATGCTTAGAATTGTTAATGCACTGATTTGTAGCTTTCAGGAAAAAGAACTTAGAAATACAGGGCTTGTTGCTAAAAGTAGCCACTTTTGGAAACACAGTGTATTATTAGATTTTGAACTTGAAAGCTACACAACAGTTACTTAAAAAAATCCTATCATGATAATCAAGTACTTCATTGACGACGCGTATTTTTGATTTCGTTCATAGTTTAGAAAAGCCTTACTCAACCTTTTTTTACCCTGGGCTACATAGTAGCATCTGCCTTTACCATGCAGGCCGCAGCACCACAATTTTTGACCATTGAAACAAAAAAGAGACGGGTCTCAAGTCCGTTATTTTGTATAATGTATGACCAATCACGAAAAACTTTAAAGAAAAAAAAAAAGGTTTTTTACAAATAATTAAGCCGCCAAAAATACTGAAAAGTTAAAAATACTAAAAGTGTATGTAAACCTTTTCTTAGTTAAATTTTTTTATAAAGAGGCTTTGGGCCGCGTAGGAAATGCTAGTGGGCCGCAGGTTGAGTATGGCTGGTTTAGAAGATATCTTTTTCGAGATTGGAGCTAGTATCGCGGACGACGCACTCTTGTGTCATTGTCTATGTTTTGTTAATTTGTGACGTTTTTGGATAAACCACCCTGGTGTAAGCTTCTCATGTTATCATGAGTGTAAACTAGTGTTATTGTCGCCAGACGGCTGTGGGAGCGCGCGCACCCGGACGAGTCCCGCCACGCGCCGCACGCGCCTCCTATACAACCAGTAGCTCCATTGGAAAAGGTACCTTATTACTGTTAGCTTTAGAGTCGGTTTAACCTGTAATAAACATGTTCTTACGTCCTCAGTCAATTACCGTGAACTAGAAAGAGAGGTCAATACATCAAAATGGCGAGCATGCTCACGTACAAATTGTATATAGAGTTTTGGGGCACTTACTCCGATACAAACACGATTAGTCCGCATGCGTACTGGCGCTGTACATTAAGGAACCAGATAACTTTTAACTTTACTACGAAATATACGTGAGAATCTGTGTACTGCTCTTGTATGTATTGTAATAACAGATTTTAAAACAGCATTACAATGTGAGAGCAGTTTCCTATGGCTGCGTACTGGCCGTGTATAGAACGGAAAGACGCTGGTCTTCATAACGTAAGAGAGATGCAAAATAAACGGCGTCTATTAGAACATTAGAACAATGGTCGTGTGGTGGGTGGTGGCGGCACAGATTACCACCACCCCATCTCTTCCTGTGGGTGTCGTAAAAGGCAACTAAGGGAATTTCAAGCCAGGCGATAATGATTAACGGTAAATTCCCTCCACATTGTTTGTCCTTGTGGCAATCTGTGAAAGAGAACTTTGTCCAGCATTGGACGTCCGTTGGTTGTAATGATGGTGATTAGAACAGTGATTTTTATTCTTAACCCGTGGAACGATTGCCTACCCTCAAACGCATTTAAATTATGCACAGTTTATGTGCGCAATACGCGATGAGATTTAACCTTTTAACCGCCAAGCACTTGATATGAAGTAGTCACAAAGTTCTCCCACCACGCCAAGCACTTCTTTGGAAGTAGCTTACATTTTTACATTTTATGACCCAACTATATGTTCTAAAGAGAAAAATCCAATTGGATACTGTTCTTGAAGCTTCTATGAACTAATTCATGTCAACAGATTTTGTGAAAAATTAATAAACTTAGAATAATAAGACGATAAACTTTAAGAAACTTTCAAATGAAAAATAGTGTGCTCTCCCACGCCAAGTACTTTATTGGAAGTGGTCTAGTGTTGTGACATTACTCGGAATTTTCTATGATTCCTAACAAATATATTTTTTAAATTATTATAACTATACACTTTTTCAACCATCTCATAACGTGTACGCATAGTGGGGACTGGAAAAATATAATTTCTATTAGAATTTACTATTGATTCCTCCATTGTAGACATTACAAATCCTCGCCTTTGAAAATTCGACAACAATTAATAAGGCAGGCGGGCGGCTCTAGCGAAGCAACCCGTTCATCAGTTGTTTGATATATCCCGTACGCCAAGCACTTGAGGTGAAGTGCTGCTGTGACGTCACACAAGCAAGACAAGTTTTTTAGTGCTGTGCTAAAGAGTGGACATTTTGGTACATTGTGTCTAGACTGTTGGTACGCTCAGCGTAAAAAATAGTGAAAGTACATCTACAGATGAATTGCGCTGCGCATTTTCCAATGTTTCTAATTAGAAACTAATAAAATATTGTTGAATTAAATTAAGTCAGTTTGGATTTGGTCGTAAAAGTACCTACCTACTAATACTACGTTTACTTCGAAACGTGTACACTTAGATCTACAAATGGTCATCACAGATTTTTTACAAACATCCATACATAGCTGGGTAAACGCTTAAATAGACACCATAGAATTGAATATTATACTATAGAACAAAATCACGTCTTTTAAAAAAAGCTTCCAACTTTTTAAACGGTATTCACAAAGTAATAAGAAATACCCAGCGAAACTACAAAAAAAAATATTGGCAATTAATTCCATAAATCGGTTTGATTTGTTTGCTAAAGCTTTAGGTAGCAGTGCTCAGAGACAAATAGATGCCGCATTATGTTGTCTTTGTGTGTAAGGTATGTTGGATAGGCACCCCGCCTATGCGTTTATGCTAAAACAAAAGCGTCGATTCCAGGTAAGAATACTTTGCAAAAAACCCTTTACAAAAATGTGATTTATGACTTTGTTTACCTTAAAAATTATTCTTTCCCACGGCTTCTACTACTGGAATACAGATTTGCAGAGAACCATTGGGACCTTACCTCATAAGTTTTTTTTGAACTAGTTAAAAGTACATTAAAAAAAACTCTACAACATATATTTGTTTACGTATGTAAATGAGATACTTAAGAAAATTCCTGATGAAAATTAAAAAATCTCTTTGATGAAGTGTAGAGGTTGTAAAAAGAGACTTTATAGTATTTTACAATTATTTGTAATTTTTAATTTAAATGTTATTTATGTCCTCAAAATTAAAACAACCTTTGATTTAACATAGTTATTTATAATGACGTTTTGGATACGATGTTATCTATGATTGATTTATGGCAATGGTCGAGGGACGAACAGCTACAAACATAAATTATATTAATTTTTAGATTTTAAATTTATAGAAAGTATAGTTTTAATTTTGTACATATTTGTATTTGAGGACGAAAGAGAATAATTAAAAAAAAATATAATTTGCCAAAAGAAAACTAAGTATAGGTACTATATATTTTTTTTAACCAGAATTAATTACGTATTTATAAAAAAATAGAAAAAACGCGCGTGCGGTCGGTGCGAAGCCTAGATCCCTCTGGAGGGGCACGATAAATACCGATGCGCTCGCGACACTATAGGCTCCGTCCGCCCCATTTAATTGTCTCCATAATGTAAGGCCCCTGCAAACGCAAAAGCGGAGCGTTTTCTAATGATGGCGAAAACGACAACGGAACATTATTTTGTTGTTACGAGTGTTAGACAAATTTACCCAACAACTTCCATGTCCCAATACAACTTTAATAAAGCTTGACGGCTATTGGTTTTTTTTCAAATTATAAGCTTTATAACACTACTATACGTTTTTTTTACTAACAACTATAGCTTTTGGAGTATAAATTGAGGTGTGTTTCCATGACCATTGTCCAGGTATGATTCAATGAGATATCCCGCCACGCTCATGACAAAAATGGTGCCTTAAACTGTAACGACAAAATGCATCACATCACATGTGACTCATGAACTTAAAATTATTAAGTTACTTGAGTGAGATTATTTTGATTGGTACATAAATCGTTTTATTTAAAACTAGTCCACCCGGCGAACTTCGCACCGCCTAACCTATAACTATCTTGTGCACGTATTAAACTTATAAACGTTCCTCTTGAATCATTTCTATTTAAAAAAAAACCGCATCGAAATCCGTTGCATAATTTTAAAGATTTAAATACGATTAAATAAAAGATTAAAAAAAATAGTACAAAAAAACTATCGACTCTGTGGTTAACAACCCTATAACGAGATCGAACTTCGCAGTTTTTGTGTCTCTCCAGCGCCGAGTACTTGATATGAAGTAGTTAGTGACGTGCCACCGCTTTTGTTTTATATATAATTCAGTTGAAAGTAATCAGACAAAACTCCATAAAAGCAAATTCTAATTTGGTCTCTAGCATTACAAAAGTTTAAAAAACGGGAAAATGTTTAGCTTTTCGCATATTAATCACTCCATTGTTTATTAATCTCACATAAAAAAATTGATTGATTCTGTGTGTCGATTGAATTTTGCAATCACTAATGTTTTTGAAGGTAAAATGCCTCGGCGTGGGGGAGCAACCTTCGTTTATTTCTTGCGGCGCCGAAAAGGTTAAGAGTCAATTTACCGCGATGCTAGCGACATTCTCGAAAAAAAATTATATCTTCTAAACTAAGGCAAATATCAAAAATGTGGCACATTATGACACTAGATAATCTTGTAGTTCTAACTTATAACAACAAAATTATACACAGATTGTTGCTAAAAGTGGCCACTTTGTAGCATTCTTTGGTCTTTAATTCAAAAGCTATACAACAGTGCCACTGTTCCCTCTTAAAACATGTTTAATTTGTGTAGAAAGCATACACAACACAGCTTAACAATATTAAAGTAAGAATTTTTATTTCAGATTCTTCCAGAATACCGCTACCACGATCACAACAACCTCAGTACGAAGAACAAAAATAATGCGACGGAGAAAAAGAAAGAACTTTTCAAGAAGAGCTTCAATATGACCGCTCCGTTGGAATCCGATTGCAAGTTGATCAGGAACAACTATCGGTTCGACTGCCATCCGCAGGAGGGCGCTACTGAGGAGTTGTGCAGACAGAGAGGTAAGTTTCTTTTTGTATAAAGGTGAATTTACCTGAAAAAATAAAATGCTTATAAGCATTCGTCCACCATGGCACTATCAAATTATTAAATTATTTTAGTGTAGTGTGGGCACCCTTTCGTTGTTCTGTTGTTACTAAAATAATCTTGCTCTATATGCGTTACGTATGGTGCGCTAAATCACCCCTAAAATTTTTAACCGTCTTGTCAGACACACTAACCTGCGTTTTTTTTTTGTCAGATTTAGTTTCGAAGTTAGTTCTCTTTTTTGTAAGAGTAAAAATATGATTCATAAAGATACAAAAGGTTTGAAATACTCTAATTCTGAGGGTTACCTGGAATAAGTCGATTTCAGCGATAAGGTCGCCCGTTGCATGCAAATTCAATTGTTTTTGACCCCTGATAATTTACTTACTTTTGTATCTTACTTTGTGTGCAATAAAGTGTTTTTTACTTTACTTCTCTGGTTACTAGTATGGTTAACACGAGATATCTATACCAATATTATAAAGAGGAAAGATTTGTTAGTTTGTTTGTTTGTAACGAATAGGCTCCGGAAATACTGAACTGATTTGAAAAATTCTTTCACTGGTAGGAAGCTACACTATCCCCGAGTGACATAAGCTCTATTAGATTTTCAAAAAAATTAGGGGTCCTTACTTAAATTCAAATAATGTAGCCCAAGGTGCAATATTTTTTCCGTTGTTTACATATTTTGACAGGTGGTTTGTTGTAGATGTTTGTTTTTTTATTCGCCCATTCTAGGCAGTTAAAAGAACATAGTCTATAGAGCCAACTCTTTAGTAGTATCTTATATTATATAGCGTAACGAAGTAAGCCGGGACAGCTCGTCTAAAATAAATTGATTCACGTCAAATAACTAAAATGCCTTTTTATGAATAATGATTTACATACTGAGTGTTTCTGACAAGGCTGTAATAAATCAAAGGAGGGATTCTGCTCACCATTACTAACAACTTTCCCAAAGCAACATGGGTCAAAATCTCAAAAAAAAACAGCTGTTCCATACATTGGTTCGATCAGCTGACGGGGTCAATGTACGGGACAGCTGATTTTTGTATTGAGATTTCGACCTATGTTGCTTTGGGAAAGTTGTTAGGTATGGTGAGCAGAATCCCTCCTTTGATTTATTACCGCCTTGTCAGAAACACCCTGTATATACAGTATTTTCAATTTGTAGGTTGTTGCTGGAACAACAAGACCGCCGGCCCGGACGAGGACGAGCCGGCGTGCTACTTCCCGGCCGGCTACAGCAACTACCGGCGGCTCAACCTGACCGAGAACAAACGCGGGATGTCCGCCTTCTACGAGCGGATACGTCCTTCCGGGTACCCGGACGACTTCGAGACTGTTGCCATGGATATCAAGTATTTTGACGACCACATTGTGCAGATTAAGGTTGGTTTTTACATGTAAAGAAAGAATGTTAGAGACCAAAGAAAACTTCAAAGTGTTGCTAAAAACGGCCACTTTTTGCAACAAGCAGAAGCTTTATTTGACCTAAAAGCTATACAACAGTGCCCTGAAAATACTAGTGGAATACTGTTTCGCATTTTCGATATTTGCCTTAGTTTAGGAGATATACATTTGTTTCTAGTGCTATGCCTCATAAGATTTGCTGTTATACGTTGTTGGCTCGAATAATTTACAGATAATTGAAATAAACCTCGTGTCGAATTGTAATAAAACTAGTTTTTTCGGGTTATTTCTAAAATTATTAGAATCGATAAGATCGTTTAGTCTACATTTGACAGATTCTGCTTTTGACACCATGTTTTTGTATGGACAGATTCTACATACGACAGATTCTACTTATGACCGATTCTACTAATGACAGATTCTCGTTTTGACAGATTCTACATATGGCGGATTCTGCTTTTGTCAGATTTCCTCCCTTGTGAAAAATAATCAAAAGTTTTTAGTTTTTTAACATTCTTGTCTCTTTCTACTCATTGGAAAAAACCTTGCATGCGAAAGCATGCATTTCATTAGATTTTGAATTTTGACAAATTAAAATTGTTACTTTATTGTTGCTCCTTATAATGAAATAAGATAATTTTTTTAATGTTGGTTCCGAAATGACGTGTTTTGTTAGCGAGCTTTAAAACAATTTCATTTTCATTTCATTTCATTTATTCATTGCTTCAATTTACATGTAGTACATGAGTTATTATTTCATAGATATTATGGACACAATGTAAATTTACCCGAAGGCATTAGCAAACGAAAGTATTATTATACAATCAGACTAACTTAAGACTAAACATGCAACTATAATACAACATTCAAAAAATATTGATAGTTAGTTTTACATAAGTATATACAATGTATTAGTTTTTAAAACAGTTCTCTTATCAGTTTACTTCTGGTACTTAAAGTATTCATCTAAGTCGTAAGGACTTATTTGTAGGAGATATCTCTTAAGATGGCTCAAAAAACTGTTTCCTGAGAGGCGCTTTATATCTTGGGGCAGTTTGTTATAGACAGTAATCGCTGTGATCTTTGTGTTTCTAGAATAAAGCGCAGTTTTATGCGATGGAAGCTGCAAATTATTCTTAAACTTTTCATTCAATCGATCACTTCTATGAGGCGGCGCTAATGTGAAATTTTCAGGACTATTTTTAATTAGTTTACACATCTCTATAATGTACAGCGATACTAAAGTGTGCATATGCAGTTGCTTAAATGATTCTCTACATGATTCCATATTTGATTTCATACCTTGAATAATGCGGATACATCTTTTTTGTAATACAAATATTTTTTTAAGTTCCACACAACCTCCCCATATTGCTAAACCATACAGTACTCTTGATTGAAAAAAAAGCATAATACGCCTCCAGCGTTGCCCTTTTCGTTGATATTTTTGCAAGAGATCTTAAAGCATAGCAAAAGCTACTCAATTTAGCTTCTAGGTATTGAACATGATTTTTCCAGCTTAGATTTTGGTCAATAATTACACCTAGGAATTTAGCTACTGGTACAATTTCAATTTTATTATTGTTTACAAGGATATCTCTATCATTGACGGTAGAGTTATAATTTCGAAAGTTGATTATTTTAGTTTTACTTAAATTAGTGCTTAGCTCTATGGATAAAAACCAGTCAGTCATACGTTTCAAGCAGTTAGTAACCGCATCAACCATTTCCTCAGAACTTGACTTTTTAAATTCAATGAAAACTGATACGTCATCAGCAAACATTACAATTTTATTGTTTATTATATGCGGTAAGTGATTAATATACAAGATAAATAAGATAGGCCCCAATACACTTCCTTGAGGAACTCCGACAGTAACATCTAGCGTATCAGATACAGTATTACGTAGCATATTATTTTGGTCAAGCGTGGGTAATACAACAGCTTGTTTGCGATCTTTAAGGTATGACCTAAACCAATCACAAAGCACTCCACGAATTCCATACCTCTCCAAAACATCTATCATTATTTTATGATTAACTGAATCGAAAGCTTTTGATAGATCTACTAATACTGTTAATGCTCCTTTCTTGTTATCCAATGCCTCTCCAATGAAATCTGTCATTTCGAAAATAGCATCAATTGTAGACATACCTTTTTGAAAACCGAATTGTTCTTTTGCTATAATCAGATTTTTCACTAAGAAAGACTTGAGCCGATTCGCCATTACTTTTTCAAATATTTTTGATATAGTAGGCAACAGTGAAATGGGTCTATAATTGTTTGCTTCTAGTATGTTGTCTTTTTTATGAATAGGCTTTATGTGTGCAAGTTTTAGCCTATCTGGAAAAACACCACTGCTTATTGATAAATTAAGCAAGTGTAAAAGTGGTTCTACTATGACTTCAAATATTTCTTTAATGAAATTAATAGGGATTTCATCATATCCTACAGATTTTTTGTTTTTTAATTTAAGTACAATGTTTTTTAATTCTTTACTAGAAACAGGTCTCGCAAACATGGATTTTTCATGAAAAGCTGGCATTATTTCTTTAAGTATAGTATTAGGCGAGTGACTATTTGTCTGATGGAGAGTTCCAAAAAAATTATTAAAAATGTTTACTGCATCACTATCGCTAGCTGCTGTTTTTCTTCCATCAGATAAACCTTTATAGCTTTCGATTTCATTTATTTTTGAACCCTTAATCTGATTATTAATTAATTTCCAAGTTGACTTAACCTTGTCTTTAGAATTTAAAATAATATTTTCATTATAAATAATTTTTGCTTTAGTTATAACTTTAGTTAATATAGAGCAATATTTTTTGTAATGGTTGAGTAAAATAGAATTGTTTTTAGAGTTCCTCACTAGTATAAAAAGTAGCCTTTTAGATGTACATGACATTTTGATCCCCGCTGTAATCCATTTTGCTTTATTATTTTCGTTATTTACTTTAATTTTTTTCAATGGGCAGTGCATATTAAGTGATTTTATTAGAATGTCATGAAACTCATTAAAACCCTCATTACAATTATTAGAAGAAACAACGTTGTCCCAGTTGACAGTTTCAAGTTGATCTTTTGCATTGTTAATGTTAATTTTGTTAAAATGCCTAACAGTCATCGTGTATCTAGTAATGGCTTTATTAATAGCAAAATCCAAGTTGGCACACTGCATTGTGTGATCTGACAAACCAATTTCAAGCACTTGGGGATAAGTTAAAAATGTGTTAGACAGAATATTATCTATGCATGTACTGCTATGACTTGTGACACGTGTAGGCTCAGATATATGCACTTTTATATTAAAAGATTTAAGCAAACATACAAAATCTCGTGATTCTGTAGTTTCCTCTAAAAGATTTATGTTGAAATCTCCACATATAACGATTTTCCTATAAGTCTTATATTTTAGTAATAATGACAGTAGCCTCTCCATTTTTTCTAGAAAACCATCATTTTTTATTGTGTTTGGTCTGTAAATGCAGATTATGTAGGTCTGGTTCAATTCGATACCACTTACTTCAAATATTTTATACGCTGACTCTTTGTTTGCCTTTGAAAGCTCCTTGCAGATAACAGCCGATCTAACAAATATGCAAGAGCCTCCTTTACTTTTTCGGGTCATGCGACAATAGCTACTTACCATTTTAAACCCACTTATTTGAATGCGTTCCAGATCTTCCTTTGTTCTATGATGTTCTGTAACACACAACACATCTACATTTTTACCTTGTGAACTTTTTAGCCAGACTTCTAAGACAGACAATTTTTTTTCATTAAGACTCTGAATATTAATATGGGCATCCAAATGAAGATTGTTCTCATTTATTTTTGCCTTCGAATTACCTACATTTCTAATTAAATTTTGGTGAATGATTGAGAAGTTATGTTTGTTTTTTTGTTTAGGAACGAAAAAAAGTTACACCTTTATCTTTCTCGCTAGGAGTCCTATTTGGTGTTATTTTGTTTGTTATTTTATAAATTTTCTTGAAATAATAAGGTATAGTACCTCGCTTTTCTATGTTTATAATACGACTATCATTAGGGTTAGTTGTCACGTTTTGCACATTAGTAGAGTTACCCTCCCTTACAATATTATTTTTCTGAATTATAGTTTTAATGTTTTTTATGTATTCATTATTGTATTTTAAAAAATCGATCTCAATGTTAAGTTTAAATGTAAGTAATTTTAAATAGTGACGCTCGCTCATTTCATTAGTTTTAATCACTGTACAGTTTTTGTAGTTTCTTACAAGTACCTGAATTCTATCGTTAAATGTTTTTGTATTAAGGTTTTCGTTCTTCTGTACCAATAGTAGGAAGACATGATTTTTTTCGTAAGACATAAAGCGTGTTACATAGAAGTGAGAAAAATTTGTAAGGATCCTTATCATTCGAGCCAAGACCAAGAACTATAATAAAATTTTTGTCAACCCAGTCGGAAAATTTTTCGATATTGTCTACAATGCTTGATGTAAGTGCATTCGGTTTAGTAAGTCCGGTGATGTTGTAATTGTCATTCCATGAATAATCCAAAAAAACTTATAATAGCCGTACAACGTTGCCGGGCTATAAGCACACCCTTTTATCCTAATTTGTGAATTTGACATTGGCAAACTTGACTCCACTTCAGTGTAGTTTTGTGTAACTTGACATTGGCAAAATACTCCACTGAAGTGGAGTCAAGTCCATTAAATTAAAATAATAATAAAATGTTACATTAGATTAGATTAGATTCATTTATTTCACACTATCATATTCATATTACATACAAAGTTGTATTATAAAATGTCAAAGTATAATGTGATCGTCAAAATATTGTACAAAAATTATATAAAAAATAATAAGTAGTTACTTAATTATTTAAGTACTATGTAAACAATGTCAAATTTTTAAATGTATATAAAATGTCAAATACTAAATAATAATTTCAATTTACTTGAATTACATATTGTAACTGTCGAATACTTAAATTACACAAATAATGTCCAATGTCAAACAAATTTATAGTTTAAAAAGTCATCTATACAATAATATTCATGTTCCAACAAAAGTTTTTTCAGTCGGCGACAAAACGGCTCGTCATTGATTTCCTCCTTCAGCTCAGCAGGCAGATGCTCATAATAGTGTGGCCCGATGACGCGCGGGTTGTGTGTAGCAGTTAGAAGATGCTTTTACCTAATTAATTTAATTCTATTTTGTATTTTAACAGATCTATGATGCAGTAAACAAGCGTTTCGAGCCCCCGTACCCTCAGATTCCTGCCACTGGCTCCGGAATATCCAACAAGACTTACAGGGTTGTGGTCGACAACAACGGACTGGGATTTAAAGTTCTCAGGAAGAATAACAATGATACACTGTAAGTTTTATATTTTGAGTAAACATAATCTCACGCTTATATTCCCCGAAGGATGTACTGGTGTTTCTGACAAGGCGGTAATAAATCAAAGGAGGGATTCTGCTCACCATAACTAACAACTTTCTCAAAGCAACAAGGTTGAAATCTCAAAAAAAAACTAATGTTCCATTCTTGGTTCGATCAGCTGACAGGGTCAATGCACGGGACAGCTGATTTGTGTCCGTGGTGGCCGGGCCAGGGACGGTCATCGTGAATCAGTTCAAATTAACTTGAAAAGTTAAAATCAAAACAAAACAAAAGCTTTTTGATTGCTGCATGACGAGTTCAAGTATTATTTTGAGCTTTTAATGATTCATTTCAACTTCAACTTGTAGATTTTTGCTAGCGCCATCTGATAGCGGCGACGTTTTTTTTTCTGAGATGTCAAATTAAAAAACTCTTAATTCTCCGATGCCGTAATTTCCGAAAGAACGTTGCTTTTAGCGATAACGACGCCAATAACCAAGACTCTTAGTCGGTGGGGTTGTGTTTGGTTCGGAGTCGGAGCACTTCGTGCGCTAGCGTAATTCTCCTGTGGGTTGCCTGGAAGAAAGCGAAGCGATAAGACCGCTCATTTCCCTTTTTTCGCTTTCAAATTTTTACTGTATTTTCAATACATAGCATAAAACAAAGTCGCTTCCCGCGTCTGTCTGTCGCTATATATGCTTAAATCTTTGAAACTAAGATTATGATGCGGCTTTTTTTAATAGATAGAGTGTTGCAAGAGGAAGGTTTATAGCTATAATACATGTATAATTGCACCACATAGTATTAGGTTAGGCGGTACGAAGTTCGCCGGGTCGACTAGTTCAAAATAAATAGTTTTACGTAAAACCTTTTATTACAGTATAGACACGAGGGGCAGCGGTATAATATTATCAGACAAGTTCCTGCAGTTCTCATCCGTACTGCCGTTCAGGAGTTTGGTGTTCGGTCTGGGGGAGCACCGGGATAAATTCAAGCTGAACCAGCAATGGAAAACTTACACTCTGTTCAACAGAGACGCTGTGCCCGTTGAGAATGTAAGTTTTTGTACGATAAACAAGAATTTAGTTTGTTTTTTTTTTTAATTTAATTTAATTTACACAAACATACAATGAAATGGAACAATAACATACGCAAAAACCTGAAAAGGCTTATCCGCAAGATGTGATAGTGCCAGACTGAGGCTGACATTCACAATTGAGTCTGTTTTCAACTTTCTACTCAAGTCTTGCTCCAATCTGTTCAAATTCAAATAATTCTTTATTCAATATAGGATACAAGATATCACTTATTGAAAGTCAATTAGACTACATCTAATCTAATTGCTATTGATACCTTATTTGGTAAAGTATCCTATACTGTGAGAGGCGAGGTAGTCTGTCAAAAGTTATATTTTAATTTGTTCTGCAAATTAATAACACAGTTGAGTTTCAACTGTATCACAATCAGTATGTATAGTCTATACTCTCGATGTAGTATGAGACGGCCCGAGCCAGAATATTCTGTACTCGATAACGATTTGTCAGAGTTCAAACTAGAGAGAGTAAACTCAGAACAGTGAATGACAGCCTGTTCCATCTTGAGTTGCATAGGTACAGTGGCGGTCTAGGTCGCCGTAACACTTCCGGTTTTTCTGTATTGCAAAATAGCTCTTGTTCTTTGGCAATACAGTCTAGGGCTGACGAAACCATAGACAAATCTGTTACGGCCTCCTAGTCCTTTCACTGTACCATCCAAAGTTTTAAAATGTTAAAATCTTCCTAAATAAAACCAATTTAATCTGATCATTTTATTGTTTCAGATGAATTTATACGGCAGTCATCCTTTTATGTTGGCGATGGAACCGTTGGCGGATAGTTTTGGTATTTTTCTTCACAACTCCAATGCTATGGGTAAGTGAAATTTATTGCATAGATAGACAATAACCCTGTTATTCAAAAAAAGTTAAAGAGCATTTTAGTTATTTGACGTATGTCAATTAAGACTGGATGTCACGTATTTACCATACAAAAAACCAGAGATGTAGACCTCCAGTAAAGCTACTTAATATGTACTGTGTCTTTATGAATAAAACGGTAAACGTATACTATTTAAGGATTATTGTTTTAACGTTGGTTCCGAAACCACGTGTTTTGTTAGCGGGCTTTAAAACAATAATCCAATAAACTTATAATAACCGTACAACGTTGCCGGGCTTTATGCCCACCCTTTAAATCTAAATGTGAACTTGACATTGGTAAAATACTCCACTGAAGTGGAGTTAAGTCCATTAAATTAAATTAAAAAATACTATTTTAATAGCTTAAACGAACCTATTAATCCAATTTAAAAAAAAAGCACAATCCAGCTAGCTATATACCTGCAGCAATATTCTGCAGCATTCATGCGATAATGACTCTCAACCAGCGATAATGACTCTCAACACGAGAGCTCGTCTTTTAGTTTAACCGTTTAAATCAGGGTAGTTCTATGCGTTATCTAATCAGAAATTAAGAGATCCGCAGAAAGTCCACTAAAGTCACTGACACAGTACAAATCTATACCAATATTATAAAGAGGAAAGATTGGTTTGTTTGTTTGTAACGATCGAATAGGCTCCGGAAATACTGAACCGATTTGAAAAATTCTTTCACTAATAGGAAGCTACACTATCCCCGAGTGACATAGGCTATATTAGATTTTCAAAATAATTAGGGATCCTTACCTAAACTCAAATAATGTAACCCAAGGTGCAAATTTTTTCCCGTTGTTTACATATTTTGACTGGTAGTTTGTTGTTGTTGTTTGTTTTTTTATTCGCCCATACTGGGCAGTCATAAGCACAAAGCCTATAGAGCCAAGTCTTATACATATAATATATTATATTCTATGGCGTAACGAAGTTAGCCGGGAAAGCTCGTAATTGATAAACTAAGTTGCTGTTAAGGGCACATAGCTCGAAGAATAAGGTTCTATATTAAAGTATAATACGTCCTACAGACGTAGTGCTGCAGCCTGCCCCAGCAGTGACCTTCAGGACGACAGGTGGAATCCTGGACTTCCGCATTCTGCTGGGCCCGCGCCCTTTGGAAGTAGCCTCGCAGTACGCGGGACTGGTCGGCTTGCCCGCTCTGCCGCCCTACTGGGCGCTCGGCTTTCATCTCAGCAAGTAAGTGCTTGTGTCTGTGCTTTTGTATGTGTGTAGGGTTATCATATAGATGTTATAGATTACCAGACTTTTTTACTTGTCTCAGGATTTCGGCCGGACTTTGCAAATTTTCGTTTTTTTTTTTTAATAAAACAGGATAATAATTCTGCGTCTGATATTTATTAAAGTAAAGCAAACTAAAACTAATCTTCTTTTTAGAGAAAATTCTCGAACTGTATAAAATCTCAGGACTTTTCCATGGGAATCAGGCTTTTCTTCGGTTTTTTTTTTATTTTTTCATCTGGTAACCTAATATGTGTGTGACCCGACCGAAATTCGTACCCCCTTACAATATAAATTTTACACGATATCAGTTTAAACTATATGTTCCCATCTGCTATTCTGATGTATTAAGATGAGCAATAAAACTGTAAAGTTTCATCAAATTTTGATCAGTAGTTTTGGTGTGAAAGTAAAACAAACATCCACACAAACATTGGCATTTATTTAGGAATCAGTATGTTTATAACGAATTAATACTTATTATTCAGGTTAAATGAAAGGAAGTAAAAACAAGTTTGTTTACAGATTTAACTACGGCAGTTTGAACGCCACAGAGCAAGTCTGGCAAAAGAATAGAGACCTCGGCATACCCCTTGTAAGTTAAATATGTCTTCTAATAATAATAATACACACACATCACACTCAGAGCCCCTAACTAGGAAGAACCTGTATCCAGGGTGCCCGAAACACACACAGATACGAACATCACACCCAGACCAGAAACAAATATCGATATTCATCATATCAATATTCGCCCCGCCCGGGAATCGAACCCGGGTGCACACGTTTACTCAGTCCACATCACTGCCAACTGAGCCACGGAGCAGTCGTAATTTTACAGGGGTCCTTTTGTCAGTTATTTTAATAAATCCTAGACACAACTTTTCCTAAGCAATATGGGTCGTAATCTCAAAACTAAAATCAGCTGACCCGTACATTGACCCCATGCTTTTTTGGGATAGTTGTTAGGTTAGGTATGTCGAGCTAATTTACCCCTTTTATTTACTATCGCCTATTCAGATATACACCCAGTTTGTATGTTTTTAACCCCCGAACGAAAATTCCGAGAGGGGTGTTATAATTTTAACGTGTGTATCTATCTGTCTGTCTGTCTATCTGTGTATCTGTCTGTGGCATCGTAGAGCCCAAACGGCTTAACCGATTTTCGTTTGTATCCTAGATAATTTCAGGCCGAGTGTTCTTAGCCATTTCTGATGAAGATCTGATCAGCCGTTTGAAGATGATCAGCTCTTGAATAATGGATGAGAGGATCTAACTAGCTTCCTTATGTCCGATCGATTTGAAATTTGGTACCATGTAACATCTATGATATAGAAAGAATTTGGTAAGGTAACCATGACCTGATCAGCCGTTTGAAGATGATCAGCTCTTGAATAATGGATGAGAGGATCTAACTAGCTTCCTTATGTCCGATCGATTTGAAATTTGGTACCATGTAACATCTATGATATAGAAAGAATTTGGTAAGGTAACCATGACCTGATCAGCCGTTTGAAGATGATCAGCTCTTGAATAATGGATGAGAGGATCTAACTAGCTTCCTTATGTCCGATCGATTTGAAATTTGGTACCATGTAACATCTATGATATAGAAAGAATTTGGTAAGGTAACCATGACCTGATCAGCCGTTTGAAGATGATCAGCTCTTGAATAATGGATGAGAGGATCTAACTAGCTTCCTTATGTCCGATCGATTTGAAATTTGGTACCATGTAACATCTATGATATAGAAAGAATTTGGTAAGGTAACCATGACCTGATCAGCCGTTTGAAGATGATCAGCTCTTGAATAATGGATGAGAGGATCTAACTAGCTTCCTTATGTCCGATCGAGTTGAAATTTGGTACCATGTTACATCTATGATATTGAAAGTATATGTTAAGGTAACCATGACCTGATCTGCCGTTTAAAGATGATCAGCTCTTGAATAATGAACGAGAGGATCTAACCACCTTCCATTTGTCCTATCGATTTGAAATTTGGTTTTGTGTTGCTTCAATTATATTGAAAGATAAGCTCTAGTTCTAGTTAAGTTGTTATGGGGTCTGACTGGGTCAGGGGTTTTTTAATTTTTTTATTTGAGTTATTACTAGATGTATATATCTGAATTTATTTTTTATTTCTACTTGTATATTTTTATTTTACGGAATCAAAACATTTACACCTATGTATTTATTATTATTTTTTTACCATTTGTTATGTATGTTTATTGTATTTTGTGTGCCATTAAATATATTCTTATTCTTATAAAATTACATTTCATAGGATTCACAATGGAACGATCTAGATTACATGCAGAGTGGTAACGACTTTACGTATGACAAGAAAAAGTTTGCCGGATTGCCACAATTTGTTGAGAAGCTGCACAAGAACAACTATCATTACGTGGTTTTGATTGGTGAGTCTTTCTGCTATTTTAAAGATACTAGCAGACACGGCGAACTTCGTACCGCCTTGTGTTCTGAATTTTTTATAATATAACTTAATATGTCACCGGGGCATAGTGTACCTTCCCAACACTGAAAGAATTTTCGAAATTGGTTCAGAATTCTTCAGATTAGTATAGATAAAAAGGCTTCTCCTGTTCTTAAGGTTCCCAATTTAATTGTTTTTAAAATTATTGTTTGTGGTTCCTAAACTGCCAAACTAATGAGCAAATTAAAATGTATTATGATTTGATGAGATCATGTACAGTCACGGACTAGGAAGGCCGTAACATATTTGTCTATGGTTTCGTCAGCCCTATAGACTGTATTACTAAAGAACAAGAGCTTTTTTGCAATACAGAAAAACCGGAAGTGTAACACCGACCGTGTCCGCCACCGTACTTTTGCAAGTTTTACCTAGATTTATGTAGTTTTAAAAATTCCCTACACAGATAGTAAGAATGCTGGCGGAGTTTTAACGAGTTCTGTTTGCAATAAGGTTATTGATTTGAATGTTTTTCTCATAGATCCAGGCATCAGCGGCTCGGAGAAGCGCGGCGGCTACGCGCCCTACGACCGAGCTGTAGAGATGGACGTGCTCATCAAGAATTCTAGCTCGCAACCTTTTGTTGGGAAAGTGAGTACTTTTTTTTTACCGACTTCAAAAAAGGAGGTTATCAGTTTGACCTGTATGTATGTATGTATGTTGTTTGTCCGCGATTATCTCGCAGAACCGATATTGATGCGGTTTTCAAATAAGTGTTTGTAACATTCAGGAGAAGGTTTTTGTACCTATTTTAACCGACTTTGAAAAAGAGGAAGTGCTCAGTTTATTTATTAGTCAGTTTATTGAAGGCGGGTTCGTTTTTTGTAAAAAAATAAAATTAATTGTTATGTAAGTTCAAAGATGGGTCGTTTTGAGCGGTACAGTGGCGGTCTAGGACGGCGTAACAGATTAATCTATGGTCTCGTGCGCCCTAGACTAATACCACAGTATAATAAAAACTTTTAATCAAAAAATTAAACCGCCGAAAAAACTGAAAAGCATTAAATAATTGGGAAAAAAATTCTATTAGGACTTAATTTACTCACTTCTTAAAGTAATTTTGGTTTACCAAGAAATTTTAAGTCGGCGCCACACCACACAAACAAATTCCTTAACAACCTAAAGCGCGATGCGCGGCGGCATACGTTTTTCTGTTATTTCTTTGAATTTCAGGTAATTTAGTGATCGCTATTCGTTGATTCTGTGGCACCGACTCAAAATTTCTTGGTAAACCAAAATTACTTTAAGAAGTGAGTAAATTAAGTCCTAATAGAATTTTTTTCCCAATTATTTAATGCTTTTCAGTTTTTTCGGCGGTTTAATTTTTTGATAAAAAGTTTTTATTTTTTGCTTTTCAGTTTTTTTTGGGCTAATTTTTTTTGACCCCAGCCAATCACCCTTCACAGGGTGGTCGCACCCCACAACGTGGCCACACAACCTGGTGAAGGTTTAGGGACTAACAGGATGAGGTTCGATCACGACCGGTCGGTGAGGCGATTTTTGAGGGAGGCCTATGTCCAGCAGTGGACGTCTATCAGCTTACATTATGATTATTAACATTCATATGAAAAAGACTCATAATTATACCTAGCAGTTTTCATGTAAATCACAAAACGGCAATACAATCTGTGAGTGAACAATAAAGTCACCCCTATTTTTCCACCCTTAGGGTTGGAATTTTATTTCCAAATTTTTATGGGACCAACTTCAAGGTATACCCTGTCGATTAAAAAAGGAATTATCAAAATCGGTCGACACAGTAAAAAGTTATGCGTGATCATACATAAAAAAAAAAAAAAAAAAAATATATACGCGACGAATTGAGAACCTCATCCTTTTTGTTTTTTCGTCGGTTAATAAATAGTGCTACATACAGTTTGGGCACTCCCTGCCTCCCTCAGAGTGCGGCCCGCGCTCGGTCACCTCTCGGTTACCTCTTAGTTACCGTTCAGTACAAAAAAGTGTCGCACGTCTTATCTCTCTCACACAGGCATGATACGTGCACGTACAGTGGCGGACACGGTCGGCGTAACACTTCCGGTTTTTCTGTATTTCAAAATAGCTCTTGTTCTTTGGTAATACAGGCTAGGGCTGACGAAACCATAGACACACTGTACAGTGGCGGACTAGGAGGCCGTAACAGATTTGTCTATGGTTTCGTCAGCCCTAGCCTGTATTACCAAAGAACAAGAGCTATTTTGAAATACAGAAAAACCGGAAGTGTTACGCCGACCGTTTCCGCCACTGTACACGAGTTGCCGCTGAGAGCGAAGCAACAAGCTTTTTTCTATGAAGTGTCCGAGGTGTGGTATTACCACAGAACAAGAGCTATTTTACAAAACAGAAAAACGGGCAGTGTTACGCTTTCCTAGACCGCCGATGTACATTCGCTAACGGGCTGTTTTGAGAAAGAATCTGTTTCCGAACGCGTTGTTTTAAAACAAAAATTAATTTAATAGAAAGGGAACTAGAAAATTGAAAAGTAGAAAAGATCAGCTTAAGGTGGTAACTCTCGCTATGGCGCGAAATTCAAATTTTTTCGTGTTTTTTATTTATTCTGGCGAAAGTATACATTTTTAATAAAGTTTAAATAAATTCGCGTATGTAAAAAACTATCTCCCATATTGTAATACAACGTTTTTTGAAGACAGACCTACAGATTTTGTGTCTAAGGGGTAGAAGGCCAAAAAACAAGTTCCTTGAATATACACAAAATCGGTAACTTTGTCTTTCAAAAACGATATATCACAATGTGGGAAATAGGTTTTTACGTACGCGAATTCATTTAAACTTTATTTAAAATGAATACTTTCACCAAAATAATTAAAAAACGTGAAAAAATTTGAATTTCGCGCCATACCGTGAGTTACCGCCTTAACCTACATGTTTTTTTTTTTATCTTTTAGGTATGGAACAGACTTTCGACGGTGTATCCCGACTTCACTCATCCCAACGCGACGGCCTACTGGCTCGAAATGATGCAGAGCTTCCACAAGCAAGTGCCCTTCGACGGAGCTTGGATTGTAACTATTTTATTGTCTCTACTTTATTTTTACACCCTGTATACCATGTATAATAATACATGGTGTTACTGACTAGTGCTACAAGTTTGGAGGGTCGTTGTTATTTTTGTTTTACTGTGATGCAAAAACTACTTATCGGGATTGGTTGAAACTTCACATCACAGATATATGATAGCTCATACGTCGGAATTGCACATCTAATCTAATATTATAAAGAGGAATCATTTGATTGTTTATTTGCATCATAGATTTGAAACTACTGAGATTAAAAAAAAAATACCATTTCCATTATAGGCTGTGGCTATATTATATTTAAACCATTACAATCCTACACTTAGGCTGCAAAAAAAAACTAAGGGAACCATCAAAAAACTACATCGTTAGCGGTACGAAGTTGGCACTGATCCGATTAAAATAAAATTGCACCTTTACAATGCTACACTATTATAGGCTATAGTATATTCTAAAAAAAAAATAAGGAAACCATCAAAAAACTACATTGTTAGCGGTACGAAGAATAAATCTGTAATTTTTAATATGAAACTTTATTTAACAGGACATGAACGAGCCCTCGAATTTCCTATCGGGCTCGATGTACGGGCAGTGCGAGCCAGAAGAGCTGCCATACAAGCCAAAGACAGTTGGGCCCGAGGGCCTGAAGACAAAGACTCTGTGCATGGAGGCGCGGCACTACGCCGGCCCGCACCGCCACTTCCACAACCTGCACGCCTTCACCGAGGCCGTTGCTACGCATTTGTAAGTCTATGATGCTTTATCAATATATATAAAACTCTTCCGTTACTGACTGACTGACTGACTGACTGACAGACAACGCAGAGCCGAAAATACTGGGCGTACAAAGCTGAAATTGGCACGAAAGTTCCTTAGAGAGTGTAGGTGAGCACTAAGAAAGGATTTCCCGAAATTCCCACAGGAACGGGAATTGCGGGACTTTTTAAATAGTATGAAAAATCTACATTATTGAGTGTATCGACGTGAAATTTGGTGTACAGGCTTCTCAGTGTATGTGGGAGTGTTGGAAGAAAGGAATTCTCAAAGTTCCCACGGGAACGGGAATTACGGGTTTTTTTTTGTGAAAATGAAAAATCGACTTCCTTAATTGTATTGACGTGAAATTTGGTGTACAGGTTCCTCTGTGAATGTAGGAATGTTTAAAGAAACGAATTAACAAATTCCCACGGGAATAACAAAACTTTTTTTTTTTTCAATAAAAAAGTGAAAATCTAAAATTTAATTTCATAAGAGTGTATCGACGTAAAATTTGAACGGTGTTAGAAGAACAGAATTAGCTAAATCCCCATGGGAAAGAGAATTACTGAACTAATTATTTCGTATGAAGGTTCCTCTGTGAATGTAGGAATGTTTAAAGAAACGAATTTACAAAATTCCCACGGGAACAGGAATAACACAACTTTTTTTTTCAATAAAAAAGTGAAAATCAAAAATTTCAGAATTTCATAAGAGTGTATCGACGTAAAATTTGAACGGTGTTAGAAGAACAGAATTAGCTAAATCCCCATGGGAAAGAGAATTACTGAACTAATTATTTCGTATGAAAAATCGATTGCCTTGAGTATGTCAACGTGAAATTTGGTCTACCAGTGTCTCTGTGGATGTAGGGGTGTTGGAAGAAGGAAATATACTAAATTCCCATAGGAACGTAAAACGGGACTCTTTAGTTAGTATGAAAACAATTACTTATATATTTTATGTAACCAAAAATAGAAAAACGGGTTCTTCAATCGGTATAAGGGCCTTGGTGTACCAAGGGCAAAAAGTAATGTATTATGTATAAACTACTATTTTTAATAGACAGGTATCACAGGTACCTAGGCGTCAGCATTTTTTATGTTTTTGTTTTCAATTGGAAATGTTCTCGTTGGATTAAAAGTAGAGTCCGATCGAAACTGGTTTTCCGGCCGAAACCGAATATTCGGCAGTGGCTTCAGTTTCGGCCGAAACCGAAACCGAAACTCACGTGGTCAAGTATAAAATTCCTTAATACTGAAATTTGGTGCACTTTACCGATTATTCAGCATTAATTAGGACATGAGATGAAAACACTATGAGAAAGCAATAATCAAATCACTAAGAAAGGAAGTTAGGCGAGCGTGCACGACAACTTCCGAAATCATTTTCGGTTTCGGCAAAAGGTTCAGCCAATTTTAGCCGAAACCGAAACTGCCGCCGAAACTTGATTTTTGGCCGAAACTCGGCCGAAACCGAAACCGAAACCGAACTTTCGGTCGGACACTAATTGAAAGTAAAGTGCAGTTTACCACGCGACGGTAAAGTTATTCCGCTTCAGGTGCTGTTACAACCCTTGCTTGTTCAAGTTAAAAGTCTCTCGCTGCGCCTGGGTTTTATTTTGAGCACCCTCAGCAAAATACTTTACTTTCCATCCATGTTATATAATCTACCTTTTGCATCTTGCAGCAAGCACTGCGTTTTAACGCGGCGGTTTTTAAATGACTGAAAACGCCAAACCGCATATCAGTATCGCAAATCAGTCGGCGGGAAAACGCGCTAATGCGTTCGCTTGTGTATAAAGCTATGTGTTAAAGTTTTTTGCGGTTTCAGACTTGCGTTTAATCGCATTGCGTGCTCAGCCTTACTTTTTGTTTGCGTAATGAAGTTTATTCTATTCTTTAAGGTGGTAACTTTCGCTATGGCGTGAAATTTATATATTTCACGTTTTTTATTTATTCTGACGAAAGTATTCGTTTTTATAAATTTTAAATGACCTAGCGTATGTAAAAAACTGTGTCCCACATTGTAATACAACGTTGTTGGAAAACAGAGTTACACATTTTGTGTGTAAGGGGAAACAGGCCAGAAATCAAGATCTTTGAATATACACAAAATTGGTAACTTTGTTTTTCAAAAACGATACACAACACAATGTGGGAGCTAGTTTTTTTTTACATACGCAAACTAATTTAAACTTTATTAAAATTAATACTTTCGCCAAAATGATTAACATACTCGAAAAAAAATTAATTTCGCGCCATTGCCAAATTTACACCTTTACTATAATTTTTAAGTAATTTAGTATATTTCAGTGCCCTAGCAGAGATCAGAGGCAAGCGTCCGTTCATAATCTCGCGCGCGACGTGCCCCGGCATGGGGCAGTTCGCCGGCCACTGGAGCGGCGACGTGCGCAGCGACTGGCACGACATGCAGATGACTATACCTGGTACCGTCTACCTACTATATCCGTTACTATATATACTACGAGCTTTCCCGGCTTACTTCGTTACGCCATAAAATATAAGATGCTACAAAAGCCTTGGCTCTATAGACTATGTTCTTTGACTGCCCAGAAACAAAAAAAAGAAACCACCTGTCAAAATATGTAAACAATGGAAAAAATATTGCACCTTGGGTTACATTACATTGAGTTTAAGTAAGGATCCCTAATTTTTTTGAAAATCTAATATAGCCTATGTCACTCGGGGATAGTGTAGCTTTCTACCAGTGAAAGATATTTCAAATCGGTTCAGTATTTCCGGAGCCTATTCGTTACAAACAAACAAACAAATCTTTCCTCTTTATAATATTGGTATAGATTACTAGTCGACCCGGCGAACTTCATACCGCCTAACCTATTACTATCTTGTGCATGTTTAATACTTATAAACCTTCCTGTTGAATCGCTCTATCTATTAAAAAAAACCGCAACAAAATCCGTTGCATAATTTCAAAGATTTAAGTATACATAGGGACAGACGCGGGAATCGACTTTATTTTATACTATGTATTGATTAGCAGACACGGCAAACTTCGTAACGCCACAGAATTTAATATACTACTAAAGACTTGGCTCTATAGACTGTGTTCTTTTGACTGCCCAGAATGGGCTAATTAAAAAAAAACAAACCAGCAACTGTCAAAATATGTAAACAACGGGTAAAAAATTCACCTTGGGCTACATTATTCTAGTTTAAGGCTTGGTGGTTCAAAAATTTGTGTTTTTGAGATTTTTTTAAACAATCTGAGACATACAAAATTGATGTCTTCATTCTGAAAAAAATATATGTGTTAGTTAAGGATCTAATCTAGTCATCATACTAAAGGGAAATAGGATCTAATTAATTTTAGTTGATAGAAAAAAATCTCAAAGTTACCCCTTTTTGTTCCGTTTTTTCCATTTTATTTTTAAACCGCTGATTGTTTTTATTTGATTTTTGGAATGAAAATTGCTGACCTTAAATTTTAGACATACTACTATAGTAAGAATTTTTAAGTTTAACGAAAAGACAAAAAACCAGCAAAAACTAAAAAAAAACATCGTTTTCGCGCGGTCCGATGCCATGCCGCGCCGCTCCCTACCCCGTCAGTACCCTTGTGGCCACGGCCGAGGCCGGTTCTGTGTCAAATTTTTGTTTTCGCGCTCTCGTATTTCGTTTTATTTTTATTCAAATGTAAACAAAATTTGACAACAGATGTCAAAACAATGAACCATAACATCTGATTAGGATCTGTATGGAGCTGAAAGAAACCAATTTTGATACCGATATTACATTTATAAAACCGTCGCATTACAAACTTACCTTTTTTATTCCCACAAATAGAACTTAAATCATAGGTTACTTATTATATAGTTATATCATATCTTTGTTAGTTCTGTGGCGCCGATAACACAATATTAATATTACATTAGCACAATATTACGTGGTATACTTACTCAAATTACTTTAAGAAGGCAGTAATTTATGTCTTAATAGAAAATGTTTCCTTTTTATTTAACGCTTTTCGGTTTTTTCGGCTGTTTAATTTTTTGATGAAAAGATTTTATTTTTTGCTTTTCAGTTTAATTTTAAGGAATTCCCCCCCCCCCCTCACTTCAAGGTTCACCTTCACCTCAAATCACCCTCCAAACGCTGGTCTCACACCCCTGAAGGTGGTCAGACGACCTGGTAAAGGTTGCGGCCTATGTCCAGCAGTGGACGCTATCGTGTGAGATCGGCTGCTTAAAATCAAAACCTAGTAACTCGTTTTAACAAAAATATTCAGGAGAGCCAAAAAACGGGTCGACCACTTTAATTCGTTGCCCCGAAGAAACCAGACGCAATAGCGATTTCGGTGTTTGACCAAAAGTTTGACTATATTGTTGACTATAGTCACACTTAAATCGATCCCACTATTTTTTTTTTTTAATTTACCCAAATATGACAATGAAAACAATTTCAAAACATAGTATTTCACACTTAGTTAATTAACTAAGTGTGAAATACTATGTTTTGAAATACAATCTCTGAGTTAATTCTCTACTTTTTAAAGCAATTTATATTTTTAGTTGTACGTTTCGAATGAAAAATGTTATTTTTTGAAGTGCATTCATTTAAAAGTTATACAAATGATTTATTTGTGGCAGAATTAAGTTTTGTTTACTATTTGGTTACGACTCGTGGTTAATTCAGCCAAATTTGTATACTGTTTTTGTAACTTACTAAATTCCATCAAAATTTGATTGATTTTATAATCGGCGCCAAATTCAAAACATAGTAAGTCAGCTTTCAAATTCATAACCTAGTAAGTCGGTTGAGTTGCTAGGTTTTTTTATTTGTAATCCGACATGCGCTATGTTAAGAATATGTACTTCATGGAAATTTCAATAACTTTTCCAAATTGGGTAGACTTAAATTAAATTTTATTTTTAAAATTACGTTAGAAACTGGGTGTTTTAAGGTTCATATCAAATCTATACCGCCTAGTAAGTCGAAAAATGACAAAAATGGTTTTTTTGCAAAAACACCAGTTACTAGGTTTTGAATTTGGGCAGCCGAGATGATGATGATGATTATTATTATATTAGTCGGCGAGGCGCTTCTCCAGAAGTCCCCCAGAGTCCTCCAGAAGAAGGCAGGTAGTCGCCACTTACAATGGAACTGGTGGGGCGAGTGTTGAAAATTTTGCGGTTTTTGTAATCCAATCGTCGTAGGTCGCCAATTTAGAGAACTCCTATGTCCGCCCGCCTGCAGTAGAAATAACTCCAGAGGTTGAAGAAGGGATGATATATTTACACATGGTTAGGTACACTATTTACAAGAAAATGAATGCATGTTAATGTGTACAGCGGCTGAGATGTACTGCCTAGCGCACGCAGGGCGTTGCGCGAGGCGTCGTGCGGGGCGTGCTGCGCCCAAATCAAATGTATAGCAATAGTATGAGACCGTTTACGGAGACGCGCATAGGCCTATGTTCGATATCGTATAAGGAAACGCGTCGGCTCCCGCGGCGGCGCCCGCGGCGGCGGCGACCGTGGTGGCGCCTGCGTCGGAACCCACACGACATCCCGCACAACACGCCGCGTCTTCGTAAAGGAGGCCTTAGGGTGTGATTTTAGTTCCAAATAAAAAAAGTTATCAACTCAAACTATATCGTTATTTGTTTTAAATTAAAACAACCAGTAATGTTTTATTTATATTGAGAAAACACTACAAAAAGGGTTTACTTTGATATTTATTTCTACAGAGTGAAATTCATTACATCTTGTTACTTTTTAATAACTTGTCTAAACTAAATCCTACATCTATATTTTTCAGAATTAAGAAATCTGTTTTATATTTCTCAGATGGTTTAAAAAAAACTCGTTATTACAAATACCTTACCTAAACGCAAATTCTTGTGCGCTGAAACGAAAATCGGAAAGAAAAATTGTGCGGTAGGTATAAACATCTCGATTTAACTTCGGCTTGTATGAAAAGTAATAAAATTTAAAACTGCCGCGACATTTCGCATTTCGACGCGCGCATGTCACAGCTGCGAGGGTGGGGGACCCTCATACCTAATTAGGTAAGAAGCTTCAAAGTACAGGCCGTTAAGTAAGGATCCCTAATTATTTTAAAAATCTATTATAGCCTATGTCACTCGGGGATAGTGTAGCTTTCTACCAGTGAAAGAATTTTTCAAATCATTTCAGTATTTCCGGAGCCTATTCGTTACAAACAAACAATCAAATCTTTCTTCTTTATAATATTGGTATAGATTATTATAAATGCGAAAGTGACTCTGTCTGTCTGTCTCGCTTTTACGAGAAAACTTCTAAACCGATTTGAATGAAATTTGGTATAGGCATAGTCTAGAGCCTGAGAAAGGACACAGGCTACTTTTTACCCTGAAATTCCCACGGGAAAATTGGGAATTTGATGTTTAAGGGAAAATGCGGTGGCGAAGTAGTAATGTAATTATTTTCTTACAGAGCTGCTAAACTTTAACCTGTTCGGTATCCCGATGATGGGCGCCGACATCTGCGGGTTCCGCGGCAACACGACGGTAGAACTGTGCCGGCGCTGGACGCAGCTCGGGGCTTTCTACCCCTTCTCACGGAACCATAACTCTGACACTTCCAATGTGAGTATTCTAGCTGTTCAATCAATCAAAAGGGTTTTGCCTTTCGTATAAACCAGAGGTACAGTGGCGGTCTAGATCACCGTAACACTTGCGGTTTTCTGTATTGTAAAATAGCTCTTGTTCTTTGGCAATACAGTCTAGGGCTGACGAAACTAGCCGCCGATGTACAAGAGTGCGAGCTATATAAGTCTACGCGCGGTCAAAATATAAACCAATTTTAATCAGCCATTTATCAGAATAAAGGGCTTTCTAGCCCTTCTCACGGGACCATAACTGACACTACCAATGTGAGTATTATACATACTTTTTTTAATTTTTTTTTTTTTAAAAAAATTTTTTTTTAAAAAAAAAAAAGGAACCCACCTTCAATAAACTGACACATACATCCACTGAAAACTACCTCTTTTCGAAGTCGTTTAAAATAGGCACTAAAACCTTCTCCTGAATATAACAAATACATTACTGAAACCGCATCTAAATCATTTTAGCCAAACGCGAGATAATCGCAGACAAACATACATACATACAGGTCAAACTAATAATCTCCCTTTTTGAAGTCGGTTAAAAAGATTTTCCCTTCCCATAGTGACACAAGCCTACGTCACAAACATAACTTGTCGCCTCCTTATCTCTCGTAATAGTTATTTCCTTCTCGCTGATCTCGGCATGATGTCGTACGCTAGTGTCAGTCACGTGGTCGGAAGAGAGTGCCAGGCGGAGTCTATTATTGTACCATACTGAGTATAGTAGCCGGTCAATCAGCTGGTAATAAGCTGATTAAGAAAGCTTATTACAATATTGATGATTATGAAAACGACAAAGACGCACGGAAGTAGTCCAGCTCTGCACTTAAGATATTTTAATTTTTACATGTACTTTAAATTTTATTAATCTATGTTCTTTGTATTGTCGCCAAATAGAATTGTAATGTCGGATGATGGGACCGACATCTTTAATTTTTTTTTTTAATTCTCTATTCTATTATATTCTAATAGTAAGTATTCTTTCCAGCCACAAGACCCGGCCTCCCTCGGCATCTCGGTAGTGATGGCGGCGCGCAAAGCTCTCAGACTGCGCTACAGTCTGCTGCCCTACTACTACACGCACTTCTACCGAGCTCATCAGTACGGGGAGATGCTCGTGCGGCCTGTTTACTTCCAGTAAGTTATCTTTTATCCCTCTTTTATTATCCATAGCACAGCCAAAGCGCCACCCGCGCAAAAAAAAAAATATCTTCTAAACTAAGGCAAATATCAAAAATGTGAAACAGTTATTCCACTAGATGCAGCCTAGTATTTTTAGAGCACTGTTGTATAGATTTTAGGTTAGAGACCAAAGAAAGTAAGCGTAATTTAACTAGTCGACCCGGCGAACTTCTTACCGCCTAATCTGTTACAATTTGGTGCATGTGTCGTAGGCGGATTTGATTATCAGTTTTATTGCAAAAAAAATTGGGATTTTGCGAAAATTCGGATAATTTGATAATAGGATAACTTTTTTTTTCAATTATCCTGACATACATAGTTTTTTTTTGCAAAAAACCTAGTATAATTGAAAAATGTTAAACCTTCCTTGACTCTGATTGGCTAGATTAATGCTGGCTAGTTAACTGTCTTCTGATTGGTTAGTTAAAATACCTTTGACGCTACAGAGAACCAATCAGAATAAGAGTTCGACAGCAAGCAATATACTCTAGCCAATCAGAGTTAAAAAAGGTTTCACATTTTTCAATTATACTAGGTTTTTTTGCAAAAAAAACTGCTTTTTGTCAGGATGATTGGAAACAAATGATCCTTATATCAAATTATCCGGGTTTATGCAAAATCCCTAGTTTTTTTTGCAAAAAACCTAATTATCAAATCTTCCTACGACACATGCATTGTAGTCATAAACCTTCCTCTTGAATAACTGTTATCTATTTAAAAAAAAAACGCATCAAAATCCGTTGCGTAGTTTTAAAGATTTAAGCATACATAGGGACAGACACGTTTATACTATGTATTGATTCCAGATACGACTTAGAACAAAACGCTTACGGCAACGACGAACAGTTCATGATAGGGCCCCACGTTCTGATCGCTCCCATACTCCGGCCGGAGGGACGCCAAGTGCACTGCTACTTGCCAGGAGACGCTCCCTGGGTGTCTCTGTATACGGACAAGCTGGTGCCTCCTGGGGAAGCCTTGCTGGACGAGTCTAGCACTGTAGTCATGGCTGTAAGTTTTTTTACAGAGACGAACATTAAAACAAAAATAAAGTTGTATATAATATGTGTAATTACGTCGCCTAAATAGGCTCACAATAAGTGTGTCCATTTTTGAATAATCTATACCAATACCAATATAAAGAGGAAAGATTTGTTTGTTTGTTTGTAACGAATATGCTCCGGAAATACTGAACCGATTTGAAAAATTCTTTCACTGGTAGGAAGCTACATTAACCCCGAGTGTCATAGGCTATATTATATTTTAAAAAAAAATAAGGGATCCTTACCTAAACTCAAATAATGTAACCCAAGGTGCAATATTTTTTCCGTTGTTTACATATTTTGGCAGGTGGTTTGTTGTTTTTGTTTGTTTTTAATTCGGCCATTCTGGTTAGTCAAAAGAACATAGTCTATAAAGCCAAGTCTTTTGTAGTATCTTGTAGTTCTATGGCGTAACGAAGTAAGCCGGAAAAGCTCGTCGTTTAATAAAGGAGTAAAGTGATGTTTTATATTGAGGGTACGCATGTTAAAAATTGAGGGCAATAATAGTTTCAAGGGTTTCTTCAAAAAAGCGAGGTAATATTAAATCTTCAACAAGCAGGGGTTGAAACATCTCCCGAAGCGGAATAGCTTTACAGTAATTTACACCCACGTTGTATACTATACTTTTTAACTCCATACTACTAGACATTATTCAATTATAAAACAGTAATTTTAATTACAGCCAGGTGCCATAATAGTGACACACAGCCTACCCCCATTGGGCGAAGTTATCACAACGCACAGTTTGCGGGGAAGGCCGCTGCAGCTGCGCGCGACGGCTAGTGGCGACCTGCGGGCACAAGGGGAGCTGTACTGGGACGACGGCGAGGGCTGCAGTCAGTATTCATTTTAGTTGTATTCACATAAAACACAATTTAGCTTGCTATAATTATTGTTATAAGTCGTAGTAAGATTTGATAATTAGGTTTTTTGCAAAAAAAACTAGGGATTTTGCGAAAACCCGGATAATTTGATATGAGCCTAGTAAAATTGAAAACTTTGAAACCTTCCTATAATCTGTATGGCTAGTGTATTGCTTGCTGGTAAACTCTTATTTTGATTGGTTCGTTAAAATATCCTTTGACGCTACAGAGAACCAATCAGAATAAGAGTTTACCAGCAAGCAATAAATTTAGCCAATCAGAGTTAAGGCAGGTTTCAAATTTTTCAATTATACTAGGTTTTTTGCAAAAAAAACTGCTTTACGTCAGGATGATTGAAAAAAAAGTAATGCTTATATCAAATTATCCGGGGTTTCCCAAAATCCCTAGTTTTTTTGCAAAAAACCTAATTATCAAATTTTACTACGACATATATACCTACTGCGATAATAGCCTAAACCCCATTTCCACAAATAATATTATTGGCTTTAATAACAAATCGGGTAGCGTTTAACACTAACCACTATAATAACAACAAGTCGGGTGACATTTACACTAGATACTATAAAGTCGGGTGACATTACACTTGATACTATAAAGTCGGGCGTCATTTACACTACATACTATATAGTCGGGCGACATTTACACTAGATACTATAAAGTTGGTTGATATTTATACTACACACTATAAAGTTGGGTGATATTTACACTAGATAGTATAAAGTTGAGTGGCATTTACACTAGACACTAAAAAGTTGGGTGATATTTAAACTAGACACTATATAGTTGGGTGATATTTACACTAGACACTATATAGTTGGTTGACATTTACACTAGACATTATAAAGTTGGGTAATATTTATACTGCACACTATAAAGTTGGGTGATATTTTCACTAGGCACTATTAAGTTGGGTGATCTTTACACTAGACACTATAAAGTTTGGTGAAATTTACACTAGACACTATACAGTTAGGTGATATTTACACTAGACACTATAAAGTTGGGTGATATTTACAGTAGACACTATAAAGTTGGGAGATATTTACACTAGACAAGTTGGGTGATGTTTACACTAGACACTATCATAAAAAATTGAGTGACAATAATTTTAGTTTTATTTTTATTCAAACCCAACAGATTCCTACGAAGAGAAGAAGTACAGTCTGATAAAATTCGACATGAAGAACGGAACACTGACAAGCGAAGTTGTATGGTGGGGCTACGGTATACCGCACGTTACAGAAATGTTCATATGGAACCTGGGCGATGGAGTCAAGTACGTTCACATTGGCGACATGATTTGCAACACTAACGCCAAGTTGTGTAAGTTTGTTTTTGAATACGATAAGAAAATGCTGCACGTTTATAATTTGGAATTAGATTTGCAGAAGCCGTTGAATATCACTTTTGGTGCGTATAAGAGGAAAGTTGAGACTGTTAAGATAACGAATGGTACTAATGTTGAGTGTAAAGGCAATGATTGCAAGGTGACTGTCAATTTGAACTAGAAATCTCATTAGTTTTTTGTTTGTTTGTTTGTTTGTTTGAGAGGCTGACTTATATCTGGTTATGCGCGAAGATAGTGTTTAAAAGTCTAAAAATAACATACTTATTATGATATTTTTTCAAATTAATAGACGATGGGAAACGCCAAATATTGTATTATTTTCGTATTATAAGAAGACTTATAACCCGAATGATTCTTATTAAAAAAAAACAAAGTTTCATTTCAAAAAAAAAAAAACAAGAAATAGGTATGTCAGTAAGGTAATCTCGGATATGACAATATAAAAAGACGGATATGACTGCCAAAATCATTAATTTCCAACCCATAGTAAAATATAGTGGGTGTAAAACGAATTATTATTAAATGTTAGTATTAAGCTCAAGTAATTTTAAGTAGTCAACAGTTATAATGAACTCATGTTTAATAGGTGTATATTTTATTAAAAATAACTTTGAACTCGATCTGTTGTCTTATACAGGGTGTAACAATGTAGTATTTTGTCAGATACATACAACAATGAAAACAGAAAAGTCGTCCCAACAATAAAAAAAGCTTATTCTACTTATAGCTTTAATTACGCTTTCATCTAAGCCGAGAAACGTCCACTGTTAGACACAGGCCTCTCCCACAGATCAAAACAAAAACTGTAATTTTGGAGGGATTGGAAATAATTTCCAAGCTTGGTAGGCGGGTTGACGTTCGCAGTATGGCTCTTGAAGTGTTTCAAGTTCAATGATACTTATATTTTACTTTACTTTTTTCCCGAATATCATATAATAATCCTTGAAAGTTGTGGTTTGTGAATAACTTAATCACTTCTTTATTAAATTACAAACTGCATTGTTACATTACATCCTGTATTTTTGATACAATTTGTTTGCCATGTTAGTCGAAAATTCAAATTATGTCTAGTCAATAAGTAAATGTTTTTTATTTTAATATATTAATAAATTTTATCAGTGTTAGAATAAGGTACATACCATATCCATTATCATCAATATATATAAAACTCTTCCGTTACTGACTGACTGACTGACTGACTGACTGACTGACTGACTGACAGACAACGCAGAGCCGAAACTACTGGGCGTAGCGGGCTGAAATGTTGCATGTAGGTTCCTTATGGAGTGTAGGTGAGCACTAAGAAGGGATTTCCCGAAATTCCCACGGGAACGGGAAAAAACGGGAATTTTGTGTTTATGAGAAATCTGCGCGGGAAAAACCGCGGGGCAGCCTCTAGTCTCATATAATACTTAACTTACTCATCAAAATAAAGTTTCAAAACACATCATTAATAAAGTAAAAACTAGATTTTAATACGAGCACAAAATTTTAATCAATGTTTTTAACAATTTTACTACAAATTTGTGTTTTTTTTTTATATTTTGCTCAGTTTTTGTGTAGAAAATAAAAATTATCAAATGTAAGTTGTCACTTCTCAGACACGGTTTTGAGTGGGAATATAGGCATTTAATGTTTATCAAAAATTGTGACATTTAATTGTGATAAAGTTCTTTTGCTTAGGTAAATCGTAACCTCAAATTAATTTTTTATAATGTTATTAATTAAAACATTAGTCCTGATACTATAAATTACAGAATAAATATTGTGAGGCTGGGGCAGGACCATTTATTTTAACATAACTTACAATTTCTTAGTCTATGGTTGTAACAGGGAGAATCCAGTAATTCAATTTAATTCAAATTTTCGCAATATTGATCTCAGTTTTTTGAATTGTGTTTTTGTCTAAAAGCAGGTCTATTAGCTTCATTATTGAGTTTCAAACTTTGGGGCGATAATAGCATTGATATTGATAAACATTTAAAAGGAATCATACTATATATTTCTTTTCCATTGCCTTTTTTAATGATTGACGTTATTTAACTTAAGTTAAACTAAAGTAACTGAGTACATAATATCGTAGGAAGATTTGATAATTAGTTTTTTTGCAAAAAGGATACTCTTTTTCAATTAAAAAAAATATTTTTTTTTGCAAAAAGAGTATACTTAATTAAAAAAATTGAAACCTTCCTTAACTCATGCACGTCTCAGTGCAGAGGGCCATACCGCACATGTCTTCATTTTGGTTCCTACTTGGTTACTAGTAATTAAGTATTACCTACTGAAGAATTAATTAATGTCTCGCATGCCAAAGATATAAAGCCATTAGGTTGTGTTAAGTTTATTATAATTAAAATGCACTTAAATAAATGTGATGTACGCACAATAATTTATTTCGTTTTATTTGGGGGGCAAAAAAATGCAGGACCAGCTAGCTCCCGCGGCACGACGGACTATTTGTCGAATCTAACTGTCACTTTTAATCACTTTTGACATTTCAATGCTGGAAAATGTATGGAGATGATCGACAAAAGTGACAGATAGATACGACAAATTCGACAGATTGTCCGTCATGTTACCGCCGCAGCCCACGCAGCACGACGGACCATTTGTCGAATCTAACTGTCACTTTTAATCTCTTTTGACATTTAAATGCGGGAAAATGTATGGAGACGATCGACAAAAGTGACAGATAGATACGACAAAGTCGACAAAATTTTCGTCATGTTACCACTGCGGGCCCTTAGTCTCATCGCGCAAAACGTAACTATCGAATAAAAGTAGAGTAGAAACAGTACGTTAATCGCAAGAAAATACACATTTGGTAGACTAGTAATCAATTTTGCTATAACTATAGCAGTAGTATCGCAACAGATTAGAATTGACCAAAAAGGGTAGTCTGCTCCATAATAAGATAATGTTATGATTACGTTCGACTGACATCATATAGTATGACAATAATCATTGATATTAAGTGACAGTTGCACTACGCCCGTTCTAATTTCGTCTAATAAAACAGGATTCACTATTTAGGTAAAAAAATCCCAGTTTATTCTGTAGCTTGCTATTCATATTCTATTGCTATACTATAATGATCGATCAAAGTTACGAGACTCGCAATTTTTGACACAATCGTAATAAAGTAATAGTAGAATAATAATAGAATAGAAGTATAATCGTAAGTTTAAGAGCCTAGAGTCCCAGTTCAAAATTCGGCAGGGTAGGTGTAACTTTTTATCTTATTTTATACTAGTCGACCCAGCGAACTTCGTACCGCCGAACCTATTACTATTTTGTACATGTTTTATACTTATAAACATTCCTCTTTAATTGCTTTATCAAATTAAAAAAACCGCATCAAAATCCGTTTCGTACTTTTAAAGATTTAAGCATACATAGGGACAGACGCGGGAAGCGACTTTATTTTATACTAGTTGACCCGGCGAACTTCGTACCGCCTAACCTTTTACTATCTTGTGCATTTATTATACTTATAAACCTTCCTCTTGAATCACTCTATCTATTGCGAAAAACCGCATCAAAATCCGTTGCATAGTTTTTAAGATATAAGCATACATAGGGACAGACGCGGGAAGCGACTTTATTTTATACTATGTATTGATATCTTCTCTACTACATAGATACATATTTACGGCCAGCTTACATAAGTGCGCGTTAGGATAAGTACTGACAACTTGAAAAGCCGCTGGGATAGTACCTACTGGGAAACTCAGTAGGTACCGATGGCTTTTCAAGTTTTTCAGTGTTCCCTAGTCGCCTTTTACAACACCCATGTGAGGAGTTTTGATGGTGGTAGGTACCAGAGAGAAAGTAAATCACTACGTTGTAGGTATTTTATTTCGCCACCCTCACTACTAATGAGATAAGAAGTAGCGGGCGGCGGGTGACATAGAATACCACCCACCACCATGTATTATCAATACATAGAATAAAGTCGCTTTCCGCGTCTGTCCCTATGTTTGCTTATATCTTTTACTATGCAACGGATTTTGATGCAGTTTTTTTAATAGATAGAGTGATTCAAAAGGAAGGTTTATAGGTATAAAACATGCACAAAATAGTAATAGGTTAGGCGGCACGAAGTTCGCCGGGTCGACTAGTTAGTAATAAGTGTAGAATATGTACAGTGGCGGTCTAGGAGGCCGTAACAGATTTTTCTATGGTTTCGTCAGCCCTAGATCGTATTGCCAAAGAACAAGAGCTATTTTGGAATATAGAAAAACCGTTAGGGTTACGAAGACCTAGACCGCCACTGTACAGTACAGTACTCCCAAATTAATAACGCACATACAATCACAGACCAACTAGAAATTACTACGTATCATGCAATTTAAACACTCTACTAAATTACTCATGAAGAATATTGCACATTAGATACATATGACATATACAAATCTAAGGCTTCGATTAGATACATCCTAGTTAGGGGCTCTGAGTGTGATGTGTTGTTAATTATTATTATTATTACATATCATCTTCCGACGCTCGGAAATAAGACCGTAGTCGAACTGTGACGAAGATTTCTATGCGCATTATCACTTTTGTAGTACTGTACCTAATAGTAGTGTATTTTAGTGATGCAACCAACGCAACTCACCGATATATTGAAAACAGCCTTCATAGCTATGTTAGTATCAAGAATCAAGACCACCAGCGGGTGATAAGAAGTGCAAAGATCAATATAATAATAAACATGTTATTTACAGAAACTCATTGTACAGGGTGTTAAGGACAAGGTATAAAGTAAAAAAACAGCTTTTCTTACTCCATACTAAGAACTTATACCTATTAAATTTTTAAATACCGACCGACCCATGTTGCTTTAGGAAAGTTGCTAGTTAAATATATGCTGTTCCGTCCAAGCCTTGGTTAGATCGGCTTATACGTAAAAAAAAATACTGGAAAGCCAATATTTGTTTCGAGATTACGACCCTTATTGTTGTTGCTTTAGTCCCACTCGGTGTGCGCGGGATAAAAAAAATAAATGATTTAATTAAAAAAAAAAGTTTCCTAATAGGCCCGTAGATGGCCTTATATGGCGTAGGTAAGTAATTAATTTAAATCAGTTCAAATTAACTTGAAAAGTTCAAAACAAAACAAAAACTTTTTGACTGGCGTAAGACGAGTTCCAGTTTTATTTTGAGCTTTTAATGATTCATTTCAACTTCAGCTGTAGATTTTTTCTAGCACCATCTGATAACGCCGCGGCGTGATATAACTTGTTTTTTTTTTTTCTGAGATGTCAAACTGATAACCTCTCATTGTAATCTTTTCGCTACCTATCTTCTCTGCATCTCGCACTTCTTGGACTTTGATGAGCCAGCCGGTCAATGTATCATTAAGTGTTCACGCACCGATTTGACTTTAAGCATAGGTTAACAACTTTAATCACGAGGGTTATCTCTATTATTATTAAAAAAAAACGTTTATCTTTTGTTTTACTAAGTCCTTGACATTGGCAGAAATTATTTAAAAGTTTATAGTAGATCCGCTTGCCTAAAAATAATAATTTAATTAGGAAAAATTTGTCTTAGACTAGACAATCGTTCATCATCTAGCGAGGTCTGGCAATGATTCAGTTGTCAACGGAAATTAGATTAAAACTCATTTTGAAATTTTATAAGTACTAACATAAAATGGGTATCAATATCTTTTTGATTATTGTTACCCATAATAAATATCACATGTTAAATTATTTTCATTTTCGAAGCCATCAAGAACGGCAATAAATCCACTAGTTTGGTTTTGCTTACCCAAAATTCATAAAAAAAATGTCAATTTAACATCAACATTGCTTTTATTTATTATAACATAAAACTAAAACTCATAAATAACTAAAATCTGACATATTCAGTAACAAGTTATAACAACAAGCAGGCCAACAAGTTTTACAAGGCACATTATTTATTTAAAAAAAAATGCAGTAATCAGTGTTAAACGTACAGTGGTGGTCTAGGAGGCCGTAACATATTTGTCTATGGTTTTGTCAGCCCTAGACTGTATTGCCAAAGAACAAGAGGTATTTTGCAATAAAGAAAAACCGGAAGTGTTACGGCGACCTAGACCGCCACTGTACACACACAAATATTACACAGTAGTTACACCCTGTAAAAGGACCTCAAAAAGCGGAACAATTTTGGCAATATCATCTATCGTTTTTTTGACGCACTTTTTTTAATGAACGAACCTTGTTTCGCGCTATACTTTTGATCACCATACCAGTTCGATTATTGGATAAGATCGACGTCGGTGGTCGCCACTCGAGAACTTTTCGGCCCCAGCGACCAATGAGGGGTTTTCAAACTGACATTTAAAAAAAAATTGTTTCGTAATACGCCTGTAGATGGCGTTATATGTCGTAATAGACATAGGTAAGTAATTCAAATCAGTTCAAATTAACTTGAAAAGTTCAAAACAAAACTAAACAAATACTATTAGACTGGCGCATGACGAGTTCCAGTTTTAATTTTGAGCTTTTAACGATTCAATTCAACTTCAATTGTATATTTTTGCGTGAATAGAGGCGTGATAAAACTTATTTTTTCTTCGAGCTATGCAACTTAAGTTTTGCATCATATTATACACAAATATGCAAAACGAATACCTTGCCAAATATAACGTAATATCCAAACCAAACGCTCTGTGCACTGTTACAACTTACAACCAAAAAATAATCAGATATTGAACTAGGTTAGTGCGATTCAGCGTCCGTCTTCAAAAACGTTTCATACTGTTCTTCGTTCATTAGATCTTTCAACTCTTCCTCTTGGCTTAGTTTCAGCTTGAAAAGCCAGCCGTCTTCGTAGCAAGACGAGTTTATCAAGCCCGGCTTGCTCTCGACGCTTGTGTTTTTCTCCGTGACTGTACCACTGACGGGGCAGTATATCTCGCTTGCTGCTTTCACACTCTCTAGGGCACCGCATTCGTCACCTGTTAAATAAAAGATTTGACTAATATGGTAGAAAAGAAGATGAAATACTTAAGGTTATACTAAACTAGTTGGCCCGGCGAACTTTGTACCGTCTTACTTATAACAATGTTGTGCATTTATTATAGTGATAAACCATCCTCATGAATCACTTTACCGTTTTAAAAAAAGGGCATCAAAATCCGTTGCATAGTTTTAAAGATTAAAGCATACATAGGGACATACGCGGAAAGCAACTTTATTTTATACTATGTATAATTATTTATTTTATATTGATATACATACAACATTATAATAGAAAAAAAAACTTTTTATCAAAAAATTAAACCGCCGAAAAAACTGAAAAGCATTAAATAATAGGGAAACATTTTCTATTAGGCCTTAATTTACTCACTTCTTAAAGTAATTTTGGATTACCAAGAAATTTTAAGTCGGTGCCACACCACACAAGCAAATTCATTATCTACGTAAAGCGCGATGCGCAGCGACACACGTTTTTCGGTTATTTCCTTGAATTTCAGGTAATTTAGTGATCTGTGGCACCGACTCAAAATTTCTTGGTAATCCAAAATTACTTTAAGAAGTGAGTAAATTAAGGCCTAATAGAAAATGTTTCCCTATTATTTAATGCTTTTCAGTTTTTTCGGCGGTTTAATTTTTTGATAAAAAGTTTTTATTTTTTGCTTTTCAGTTTTTTTGGGCTTATTTTTTTTTGACCCCAGCTAATCACCCTTCACAGCTTGGTCGCACCCCACAAGGTGGCCACACAACCTGGTGAAGGTTGAGGGACTAACAGGATGAGGTTCGATCACGACCGGTCGGTGAGGCGATTTGTGAGGGAGGCCTATGTCCAGCAGTGGACGTCTATCGGCTGAGATTATGATTATTAAAGTTCATATAAAAAGACTCATAATTATACCTAGCAGTTTTCATGTAAATCACAACACGGCAATGTAATCTGTGAGTGAACAATAAAGTCACCCCTATTTTTCCACCCTTAGGGTTGGAATTTTATTTCCAAATTTTTATGGGACCAACTTCAAGGTATACCCTGTCGAATAAAAAAAGAATTATCAAAATCGGTCCACACAGTAAAAAGTTATGCGTGATCATACATAAAAAAAAAAAAAAATATACGCGACGAATTGAGAACCTCCTCCTTTTTGTTTTTTCGTCGGTTAATAATTAAGTAGGTTTAAGTGCTTGTGTCAGCGTAGACAGTGGCCTTGGCTCCTACAAATAGCCAAAAAAAAAAAAACATGGCTATTCATCACTTTATCCAATTAGGAAAGAGTTTATAAATTAAGGTTCGTTTATAAGAGTCATTGTAAAATATACGGACCTGTTTTAAACTCAGCGCCGACGTCAGGCAGTTGCGCGAAGACCACGTCTCCCAGCGACTCCTGCGCATATTTACTGATGCCGACTGTACCTATGCTGTTCTCAACTACCACCCACTCGTGCCGGTCTGTGTATCTGCAAAAAAAAAAAAAACATTCAAGTACTTACTTACGTGTTACACCGTGTAACTTTCATACAATCTGTTGTATAGAGTGGAGTCTTGTTACACTGATATGCTAGCGCCAATCGCGAAAAACTTGCTTTTTCATACTCTTTTTGACTGCTCCGTGGCTCAGTTGCAGAGATGTAGACTGACTGAGACGCGCGTGCACCGGGCTCTATTCCCGGGCGGGGCGAACATTGTTATGAATATCGATGTTTGTTTTCCGGTCTGGGTGTCATGTTCGTGTCTGTTGTATGTTTCAGGCACCCTAGATACAGGTTCTTCCTAGTTAGGGGCTCGAGTGTGATGCGTTATTATTATTTTTTATATTTTTCTGTTACTAGTGACTGGGCAAACTTCGTACCGCTAGCAATTTTTTTTTTCGAACGTTTTTTAAAAATATAAGTAAGTAAGTACTTACTTACATAATTAAAAACTATATTCATCATATTGGTGAATGAATTTTTCAAATCGGTCCAGTAGTTTCGGCGCCTAAAAGCGTGACGATTATGGAAAACTCCCTCCACAATGTTTGTCCTTGTGGTAATCTGTGGGGGAGACCTATGTCCAGCAGTGGATGTCAAGTAACGTGTTTATCCATATCCTACCTCCTAGGTCCATCGCTACTGTATCGATGCCTCAGCAAACAGTAAGTCTGTTTGTGTTGTAGTATGCGTTTAGACAGAAACTGCTGGGTCGCGCTGAAGATGCATCTCTGTAACGACATCGTTTATTCTGAAACAATGGAAGATAGTTTTTAGATCCACTTAAGATAGTTAAGAGACCTATTACGCTTTGGACCCACGATACCCCTGATACAGCGATACCTACTAGCGCTAACATCGAAAACAGTTACAATCAAAAAGTGTCGGCAACGGTAACCCCGCATAACTCAACAATGCAACGCCCGGACCTTTATTACACCAATTCTTTTCATAAAATATTCGTTGGAGTCCAAGGATGTCTATTGCGGCGAGAAAAAACGAATAATTTCCGGAAAACCCAAAAAACAGCCCTTTTCTTTTTCCCATACCAAGGTTTTCTAACTAAAATGAAGAGTCAATTTGCACTTTATTGCTATACTTATCTACTAATGATATATTTATCAAAAATGCGTACAATTATTTTTGAAACTAGATGATATTGTCTTGCTTATTTTTTTGAGCTTGTAGTATATCTACAGACCGGTAATGGAACTTCACAGTAATGACAGTGTACAATAGCTATATTGGCTTTTTTTTTAAACTTAAATTGTATATTGCAACAAGGTACAAAGTTCGCCGGGTCACGACTCACGACACGATTTTTATTAATTTATCAATGCATTTATGAACAAGAAAACTTTACAAAAAAAAAATTGAAGATAGGTAATTAGGTAGTCACAAGTTTACAAATATTGGCCTCCAAATGGGCTTCTTAATTAAAAACAAAAATTTCATCATTTAATTATTTGTTTGTTCAAAATTGTCATCCGGCCGCGCTATTCTACTGATAAAGATAGTTTAAGAAACCTATTTATTTGTATGTCAAGGACATTAAATACGTTTGTATGAGACCCTATTAATAAACCTCAATAGTGGGTTGGCTGGAAGAACTCGCTTTTAGCGATAAGGTCGCCCATTAATTACTTTTCATACCTGCGATGCAACTATGTATAAGGTGGTTTAAGTTCTTTTAAATAATAAATGAAATATTCTATGTCGCGTTTCGCTGAACCGATTTTGATGCGATTTCCAGAATAGTATTTGGTACATTCAGGAGAAGGTTTTGGTAGGTACCTATTTAAAACGACTTCGAAAAAATGATATTTTCAGTTTGTGTAGTGCCAGTTTGAATAAGAAAAGTTATTTTTTCTACCACAGGATTGTTAGTTAGTTATTTATATCAAACTAAACTTATGTACCTAGGTATGTAAGCGGAGATGGCGGGAAAATCTCGAGAAATGACCAGATGGTAAATGTACATTTAGATATAGATTAAGACATGTAGATAGATATTTGTTGTACTCAAACTCAGAAATATTTAACAATTTGTATAACAGCAAGGTCACAATAGGCGACTTTATCGCTACAAGCGATTTCTTCTAGGCAACCTATTTGAACCCCAACCAGAGGTGGCACTAGCAGTGGTTCAGCAAAGTGGCTACCCTACATAAAAAAAAACGAAAAAAAAAACCTTTTTGATAAAAAAAATCCTGAAGTTCCAAAAAACAGCACCAACAAGATGGCACAACCAACCACTTCAAGACTTGCCAACTAATTACAGAGATACAAAACTGTACTCGACCGCGGTCACGTGATAAGCAACAGATAATACCATACAATTAAGATAACAATAACCTATTGAACTTCAAGACAAGGAGAGTTCATTAGCTATACAAACTGATTGGCTTTATATACCTCATTTGAGCTCTTTTGATTTGTTACTTTTATTATTACTATTTTTTTTTAAACAGGCAGCTTTTTCTCTTAGGTTTTTAAATTTAGAGTGTCTTTTTTTTACTCTATGGATTATCTGGAAAAAAATATCTAAGCAACCTTAATTAAAGAAATTTTTAATAATTAATAAAAATACTTTATTGGCCTATGTTACAAGCAAATTTTTGTGAATTTTGTTTAAATACTAATATTTAGTTCATAAATTTAATGAGAAATAGAAGTGTTTATTATAACATATCTTGCCTTTTTCTATTTCCTTATGTCCACAGCCAAATTCCTATTCTTACTAACACCTGCAATCTTCCTAGCACAAGCTCTATTGAGTACCAAGATCAGATTAATTTACCAAATTTCACTACCCAAACATAACATGTGCATAGTTTATATGGATATGAGGGTAGGTTGACAATCATAGTGCGCACATAAACTGTGCATAATTTAAAAGTGTTTGAGGTTAGGTAATTGTTCTACGGGTTGATTTACAGCAAAATGTATAGAGTTACTATATAAATAGAAAAATTGAACAAAGTGAACTGGAAATTAGTTTTCAAATGAATAAATGAATTTGAATGTGAAAAAATCACAAACAAAACTTTAAGGCTGCCCTACATATCAATATTAATTATGTATTTAATCTGACTAATATTCTAAAGGCAAAAGTTTGTGAGTATGTGAGTGTGTATGTTTGTTACCTCTTCACGTCTAAATGGCTGGAGCAATTTTAATGAAAGTTGGTCTGGAGTTAGCTGACACCCTGGTTTAACACATAGGCTACATTTTACTGCGGTGATAAACCGTGGGTAGCACTGTGGGCTCAGCTAGTACAATCTAAGCTCATAAATTGGTTTAGATAAGGTACTCTAAACTAAAAGTGAATGGTTGTTTACTTGTTTTGACCTTAATAATAATATGATAAGAATTGATTGAGTCCACCAAATAGCTCTCATACCAAAAAAGTAAAATAATGTATGGTGGATTCCAGAATCAGCTGACTAATTAAATTTTAAAGTATTAACATTTTACAATATATAAATATCCCAAAGAACTGCAAAACTCCTGCACACCGGCAGATATAGGTTTTGTAGAGTAGGCATACCTGTCACATGGTGGCAGACTACCTGCTAAATCATGCAGGGAGTACATTGGACTAGGGGCGCGCAAGACTGCGCCCTGTGTGATCTATGGAGGGCAAGGGATGCCTATATCCAGCAGTGGACCAGTGGACGTCAGCTCAGCGGTGATGATGCGGACTTACCAATATTAACTTTAAAGTGAATTTGTATATGTAATCTATAGGCAAATAACAATAAATTAATTTAGCTTTCTTTTGGCTTTTTTCGTGTTTTTACTTTTGAGTTTTGAATTATTTGAGGTTATATTTAATTTATCAAATTGACGTTTTAAGAATACGTTCAGAAATTTCTTTTAAATAAGAACGAACAGATCCATAATTTCTAAACGGAAACTTTGAGGGTTACCAACATAAATATTATTCCTTATTTTAGTGAATTTTTTATCTGTTTTCATATACAAGTTATAGTAATAGCCGAGACTAAAACTTTACGAGACTTTTAAATCCTCTTCGTATACAGCTAGGCACAGATAACTAGAAAATCATGGGCGCGCCACCTTGTAGGTGGAGAGAATAATTTTTATTCACTTTCTCCCTAGATAAAACACCATAAGCTTACGCCTAAAGTAAGTCAAACTAACAAAATCAACAAATTCATGATTTGATTCTTTGTTAAAGTAAGTATTATTTTTAGGATTTTCAACTAAAAATAAAAATGGTTCCGTTTCAAGAAACCGTTGCTGAGCTGTAAATAAATATGTATGTATATATTTTTTTTAATAATATGTAGCTTTTTAAAGCTGTTTTTAATGGTTTAACCGCACTGTTGAAAAAAATTATAAAAATGGCATTTACCGTCGGTAAAATTGACTTTGTTATCGTAATAAAGTTTCTTTCGTTCATTTTATTTACTGTACGAACATGAACGAAGAGGATTTAAAAAAAATCAGTCTCGCCTATTGTAAAAGCAATTAAATTTTGCGATTGGAAAATGTGCTAAATATGTTTTAAATATACGTACTAGGAGGAGATTTGCCTATAAATGTTATTATGGCATTATACAGACTGACAAATGGATATGGCTACCTATCATTATTTTAATTTAATGGACTTGGTTCCACTTCAGTGGAGTATTTTTCCAATGTCAAGTTCACAAATTTGGTTAAAAGGGTGGGCATAAAGCCTGGCAACTTTTTACGATTATAATAAGTTTATTTTTTTAAAGCCCGCTTACAAAACACGTGGTTTCGGAACCAACGTTAAAACAATAATCCGGATAATTGCTAGTTTATTATATTAATGGTGAAACTTTTCATTACGTTGCAACATTAAGCTGTCAAAAAACGCCAAACAAAATCCTTGATCTGTCAGTCAATCTTTCAGCCACAATCATTTCTCTTTCGTTGTTTTGTTTTGTTTGTTCGCTTGCTTGCTTCACAGACCGAGTGCCTATATTACGCAGCCACGTATTACGCACCCCGATAATGCCCGGCCGTGGATTACGCAGCCAATAATTGGTGTACATGCGCACGGAATCTTGGATGCGAAATACATGGACGGCAATTATCGAGGAGGACAAAATAAAACGCGTCCAAGTATTACGCAGCCACGTATTGCCCGGCCAATAATGTCCGGCCGTGGATTACGCAGCCAATAATTGGTGTACATGGACACGGATTATTGGGTGGTCCGCAGACGATATTACGCAGCCCAATAAAACGACGCCAAGGCAGATTAACATTTTCTATTAGGGCTCTGTCACACTCGAACGAAACAAATAGAAATTTGTTTTTTATTTTATTTCACTTACATGGATAGGCAAAGGGATCTAGCACATACGGCCACATCTTGTTATTTTTTGCCTACTTTAAAAAGGGAGATTCTCAGTTTGACCTGTATAAATATTTGACAGTAATTATAATATATCATGGCTATCCGATTTCGATGCGGTTCTCAGAAAATATTTCTCACATACGGTTACAAGATTTTGGTGTAATCCGACTTCTATCGAAAAGAAAGTTCTCATTTATTAGAGTGTCAGTTTATTGAAAGCGGGTCCATGAGTTGTAATTACTACGTTGTAATAATACGCACTGTAAGTACGCTATTGATATAGTTCAAGGAGGCGGGTCAATTTTTTTAATAGGAAGTCTTTAGGCGTCTTGCTTTTGTCTGTTAATTTATCTTTTTTAAGTGCATGCGGATAGTAGATTAAGTCTCAAAGCTGTGTACGTGCCTATTAGGGCAAAACTTATTGAAACTTGTTTTACCTATTACATTTTATGTAAACGAAATTGTCATCCATTAGACATAAGTTTTGTGCACAATAAATATTATTATTATTATTATTTAGATGCTTAATAGTCCATACAGAGTATTTTTACAGTATTATTTTTAACCGACGCCAAAAAAGCAGGTTTTCGACGAAATTTTCATACATACATTTTGCTTTTACTATAAATACGAGATTCCTTCATCAAACATGTTCAAACTAATCTCGAAAAAAATCCTTGATAATCTTGCTTATGCTTATAATTTTTGCTAGTAGGTGGGTACAAGTAAAAAAAATGTACATAGGTGAAAAAGTGAATGTCCTCAACGTTGTGAAGCATAAAAAAGATCTGGTGGAAATACCGTTTTAAAAGCGATGTAGACTAAATGTCAATGCCATATTAAATAAATTTACATATATTTTTATTTTATTTCAAAGTAAAAGAATGCTAATTACTTAGGTAGGTAGCCTACCTTACCTACTTAGCCTTAGAACCTTCAATCAAGACCTAAATTAAGAGCCAGTTTACCGCGATGCTAGCGCCATTGTCGAAAAAAAAAAATTATTCATTTTCTTTGTTGAAAAAGAAAATATACTTAACAAAAACGGTCTACGAAATGTGGTCCCTCACCAAACTCCATAAATTACTTATAATTGTTTGAGTGATTCAGTTTAAAAAAATCACATACTAATTAGTTTTTTTTATTAAAAATATTCTTGAAAACTAGAACTAGATATAGGTCCAAATCTGTTAATATACCATCTAAGTTTCTAAAAACATGTCCCAAAGAAAATAATTTAAATAAATAGGTACCTATTTTTTTTAAACTTATCTTTAGTATTTTACTTCATACTAGTCGAGCCGGCAAACTTAGTACTGCCTAACAATGTTGTGCACGTATATACATATAAACCTTTCTCTTGAATCACTATCTAAACAAAACCGCATCAATATCTGTTGCATAGTTTTAAAGATCTAAGGATGCATACATAGAGACAGCAGGAAGCAACTTTGTTTTATACTAACTTATGTAGTGATATGTCCCTATTTTCTACTCAAATATTCCTTGCTGTTTTTGTTCATGAAAAATGTACAAGTCCTAATACACATACCTACACAAACACAATAGACAATATCAATACCAACCTATAATTTTATTTAGCATATCTGAGTTTGCATAATGGTTACTAGTGTAGGCCTGTTTGGTTCCTCAGGTAATAGTTGTTGTAAAAGGCATCCATGTACCCCAAAGTTCTTTTCATGTAGGTACTATACAATTTTAATTACCTACCTACACGCATTTTATACAGTAGGTTGTGACAGTGTCATGGTGTGGCAGAGATGGCAGCAGTTCTAGGGTCAAGGCAACTTCAGCACGCTCCAGCTTTGCATGTAGAAACTATTGATTTTATGCCATCAAGGGTAGTGCCCTGCTTAGGTTTTAGGATTAGGAATTAGTTAACAGCCGGTTATGTTTGTTCTCCAAGCTATTATAGGTGGCCAGTGTGGATAGTTTTGGTTTATCTAACTAAGTCTAACTTTTTAAGTACCTAGGTAAGTAAGTATACCTATATTCTGTTATGTACACGAAACCTTAGGATCAAAACTAACATTATGGCACTAAACACGGTCTTGGAGTCAGACAAAGTTCACATTAACACCAACCAGCGATTCCTTGTACAGTATAAGTAAACAATCGCTGGATGGTGTGGATACTGCCACTAAAATTCTGCTGAAACGAAATTTTGATAAGATTTTTGATTGTAGCAAGCTTACAAGATTCTAACCTAAACAAACGGATGGATCTTATCTTAGCATCAATCAATCAATATATATAAAACTCTTCCGTTACTGACTGACTGACTGACTGACTGACTGACAGACAACGCAGAGCCGAAACTACTGGGCGTAGCGGGCTGAAAATTTGCATGTAGGTTCCTTAAGAAGTGTAGGTGATCACTAAGAAAGGATTTCCCGAAATTCCCATGGGAACGGGAATAAAATAAATTTTTGTGTTTATGAGAAATCTGCGCGAGTGAAACCGCGGGGCAGCCTCTAGTCAATAATAAACAAGGTTTGTCTATTATTTGTAACGAGTGGAACAGAGCTCTAATAGCGATGTTAATCTGTATTGGCGTCGTTTTATCGGGCTGCGTTTTATTGCCTGCGGACCACCCAATAAAACGCATCCACGTATTCCGCAGCAAATAATTGGTGTACGATGTACACCAATTATTGGCTGCGTAATCCACGGCCGGACATTATCGGGGAGCGTAAAATATTACGCAGGCAATAATGCCCGGCCATGGATTACGCAGCCAATAATTGGTGTACATTGTACACCAATTATTGGCTGCGTAATACGCGGCCGGGCATTATCGGGCTGCGATTTATCATGGCTGCGAATTATTGTTTACCCACAGACCAACTAGAGATAGATACTACGCTTGCTTCACAACAATGACCGAAAGATGTCAAGCCAAATTTAAAGAGAAAAACCTAAATAAACACTACATTTATTACATCAGCATCGCTATTGTGTTACTGGCCGTGTTCTGCTGCTACAGGTAAATTTTTACTAAAACAAAATTGTTTAAAGTTACCGCGTTAGATGTCTAACCCAATTTGGTAAAATTTGCAGATTTCTCTTCGTTTTATTAACGCTAAGCTATGGCCTGGGATGTGCGGTTTGTTATTTTGTACTGGACCAGAGTGTTCTGCAGAGATTACTTGAGAAATTCTGTTGGCAAGAGGTAGCAAGCCCTCTAGAAACGGTCATTCCCGAAGAACCGAAAAAGGTATTTTTTTAACTCTTCATTACATTGTTTACATTGATAGTCTTGCATTCTAGTGGTCACTGACACTGAGCAATTTCTCATTAACTTGATTGATGTATTAGCAAGTATAGTTGCTAAGTTATTTAGTTCGTTCTGGTTTGCTACCAAGTTATAATTAATTGAACAGCTGTTTGCACGGCTCATTGATAAAAACTTTAATATTTTACTGAACAATGAAATTTGTATGCATTTATAATATTAATTTAATTTTAATTATGTTACAGTTTTTCTAGACTTAAATTTCAAGGTATTATTGTTTTTATTTAAGTAGGTACTAGTTAACTTAATTTTTGTTCATTATGAGTTTAGTTCTAATTAGGTATTATTACAAACTCAACATATGTACTTATTACAACTACAATTTGTGCAATATCTTATTTAAAAGGTAGCTTAAGTGATACTATTCTATTTTGTAACATCTGATTATTTACCTTAAGTAAGCAATAATTAATGAATATGAATAAATGAAATAAATAATGGTGAATTTTAGGGCTGCACAACATGTGGACAGAAAGAATGTCAGCGGCACGAAGAACCTGTGTCAACGGAGCCCTGGACAGGCCTCCGCATACACAAGCAGCTCGACCAGGCCATTGAAGATGTGAGCTCTTGCAATTATTTTCCTTTGGATTTTAAATGAGTATCAACTCTTATTTTAACAGAAAAAAAATCAGATTACTCACAAATTACTCTGAGCAAAAAGTTGCTTACTTGGTTTTTGCAATAACTGATAATAGTTATTGTAAACAATATATAAATAGCGGCCGTTTTTGTTGCGGCCTTTGTTTCGGACTGTAACTCTTCCCTCATACTAAACATGAGCGAGATAGCATGCATGTGGCAGCCATTTACAAATCCATTTTCTCTGTAAGGGAGTTATAATACACATCTTGCACCAAAAATAATTATTCTTATTGTTTTAATTTTTTTCCAGTTCTACAATGCACTCCTTGAGCGTTTTGTCAATTCCTGGTACAGTAAAATAACTATGCAGCCATATTTTCTTGAGGAGTTACGCTACCAACTACGTTATGCCTCTGCCTGTTTGCTAAGACGCGCTTTAAAGGTTTGTAATTAAGGATGAAATGAGACAAGACCTAAAGCAAAAGATATTCTTAATTCTTTATTCCTTTTTTTTTTTTTTGTTTTGAATTTAATGCTATTGTGCAGGATAGTAGACTGTCAGAATCTATCACATTAGATGGATCTCTGTAATATGCTTAGGATCCTCTTCGATCCAGCTCCAGAAATGAGTGCCTTTGTGATAAATGATTTTTTTTATTCCTGATAAAACAATAATTATACCTCATCATCACAGGTTGGTCACATAATATTATTCAAATATGAAATATAGAAAAAAACCCTGCAGAAGTGTCATGTAACTATCTAGACTAGTCATTGCAAATACTTGCAAACCTCCACAACTAGTTAATGTTAAAACCATTGGAACTTCAGTGCACTAAGTTTCAATTTGCACCCTCATCAAAACCTTTGGATATTTGCCTAGTCGCCTTTCACAACACCCATATGAGGAGATGTGCTGGTGGTATTAATTTTTTTTTTAATTTCCCAGATAGACTACACAACTCTAATAACAGATCGTTTGGTTCCCTGCGCCCTACACCACATTTCTCAGTATTCGTCTGGTCCCAGTTTGCTAACCTCTGTCGCGCCGCGCCCGCCGGCGGCTAACCGGCGCGCCGAGTTGAAATACTTGAGATGTGTCACTGAGGCGATCGCACCGGTTTTGCTGCCTAGAAGGGATTTGGGGAATGAGTGAGTTATTTATTATAGACATAGATATAGATTTATTTGCACACACAATACAGACCCATAGTAATTTGTTCAGAAGTACCAAAAGGTCAGTCAAGAGGCTCAAAGTATTTTTGTATATTAAGATATTGTGAGTTTAAATTGGCTCTGACTCAGCATGTGCTTCAAAAATGCAACGCTGATTATTCTAGAATGAAAAAAAAAGTGTTTATTGCCAAATAAGTGACACACAATTAAACAAAACACAACAAATAAAATAAAAAAAAGAAAAACCGAAAGTGTTACGCCAACGTGTCCGCCACTGTACATACGTTCAATGACAATGCTTGATTAACTGTTATGGCGTCGTTCTAAATCCAACATGGCGGCAAATCCAAGATGGCGGACTAATTGTTGAGATATATAGATATATTGCAATCAATAGACTTAATATAGGTGATTACAATTTATAATTACTACATTGATTGCAATGGGCGGCCTTATCACAAATTATAATTAATAATAATTTTATTTATTTTCAGAGTGTACAACATATTGATTCGCGAGATATTCGCGGGTTGGGTTCTCCTATCGCTAACTGATGTGTTAGCAGACCCGTACATACTGAATACTTTGATAATATTGGCTACGGGCGACGAGACAATGGCCGAACTGCCCACAACACCGAATTATACTGTAAGTTTGCCAAAAAACTGCAATATTTCTCTGACAAAGCGGTAATAAATAAAAGGAATGTTTTAGCTCATCATAACTAGCTAGTATCCTAAGGAAACATAGTTCAAAATCTCAAAACAAATATTTATATTGTACGAGGCAGCTTATAAGCTGCCTCGTTCATTAATCCAGCTGATCCAACCAATGTATGGAACAGCAGTTTTTTTTAAAATAGCGACCCGTGTTGCTTCGTGAAAGTTGTTAGATATGTTGAGCTGGATTCTTTTGGATTCCCTTCTTTGATTTATTACCGCCTTGTCAAGAACATCCTGCATACTTGTACACCCTGTATACTTGTACACCCTGTATACTTGTACATCCTGTATACTTGTATAGGTGGAGCTGCTAGAGACGTTCTCCCGCGGCGGCGGCGGCGGCGGCGGCGGCGGCGGCGGGCGCGCGCTGCTGGCGGCCGCGGCCCAGCGCGCGCTCCACGCGCCCGGCGAGCTGTACGCTCTCATGCAGTTCCTCAAAACTGAAGGGAAGCTGCATCTGCTGCAGTTCTATAAGGATATCAGTGAGTTTATATTTATCTCTGCTACATAATTTTGTCCCAGTTACCGCAGTGGCTTACGACGAAAGACTACAAACAATGTGTCTGGTGAAGGCTGCGGGGTTGCGGGAATGCACTGGATGAGGGTCGCTCAAGACCGGCCTTGTGGCGATTTGTGCCTATGTCCAGCAGTGGAGTCTCTTTAGTCCTTGATATAAATAAAAAAGATGAGGTTTCTCATATAAAAACCCGATCATCCTCAATATTTATCCTTTTGAAAAGTTGTGGAAGAGACTATCGCTTGTTATTGAAAGTTAAGTAGAGACAATGCCATGTTGATTTACTTTTTTTTTTATTCCAGCATCATTCCAAACCAAGCTTCTAAACCCGGTTCTATGTGAAAAGGAACAAGAGTGCATTTTGAACGAAGCAAAGGACATTTTCACTACATACTTTGACAATGCAAGTTCCAGCAATATAAATTTGGATCAGGTATTTATATTTACATATCTCACGCCTTTAATTTCCCGAAGGTTTAGGCAGTGGCACCAGCTCAAGAGCCGGACCCACGTTTAGCCGAGTTTATGCTTTATTACCAACGTGACGCAGGGCCAGCTTGTCGCCGCGGTTATAACGACCACTACTGCGGCCGGGACCAACGGCTTAACGTGCTAATTTATATTTATAATTAAAACTTTACACAGATACCTAGCGCTAATCGCGAACAAAGTTTACTGATATAATCGTAGACAAAAAATATTACGAGCTGACCCGGCAAACTTCTAATTGCCTTACAATATAAGTTTACACAATTATTATATGTTTGTCACCGTTAAAATATTTCCTGGACTACTACAAGGATTTTAAAACAGGATCAGCTAAATTGGGACAACCGTTCTCGAATTTTAGCGAGATTTATTTTGGCCTTTTCAGGAATACCTTGTATAAACGAATAAAGAGATATACTGGGGGTTTCTGACAAGGTGGTAATAAATAAAAGGTGGGCTTCAGCTCACCATACCTAACAACTTTCCCAAAGCAACATGGGTCGAAATCTCAAAAAAAAATCAGCTGTCCCGTACATTGACCCCGCCAGCTGATCGAACCAATGTATGGAACAGCTGTTAGGTATCTCTTATCTGAAGCCAAGTAAACACAACGAAAATTCAAAATATTTATTAAATTTACATTTTCCTCAGAGTTTAGTCGACGAAATGAAGACCCTACTCACTGAGAATAAGGGTGAAGATAGCATAAAGAGGTTGCAAACTAGCAAGGCGCTGTACCAAGCGGCGAGGCAATCGCATGCTGTGTTAGAAAAAGTATTGCTGCCAAAGTTTTTACACAGTGACGAGGTGAGTAACGAATATTGGCCATTTCATGAAAAGTTCACATTTTATAAAATGGCCGGCCATATCATGAATGGTAAATTTTACAATATGGCCACGACATATACATATGGGATACATACAACTGCCAGCGTATCAACCTGCCTATTATTTGTAAATATACAAAATATCCGTGTTATTCATAAAGATACAGTCGATTTTAAGTAGCTTTACTGGAGGTCTACTTCTCTGGTTTGTGGTTAGGTAAATACGTGACATCCACTCTGAATTGACATACGTCAAATAACTAAAATGCTCTTTAACTTTTTATGAATAACAGGGTATATGTTTCCGTGGTGTAAGTAATAGCACTATCTTTGAAAAACTTGAACAGCCGTACCTGTGATCGCCAACCCAAGTGTAGTGATTAGGGCTAATCTAATACCCATAAAATATTTTATTAAAAGTTTAATTTAAGACGATAAACGATAAATAAATCAAACGACTGAGGATCAAAGGCTGTCCTTTTCTCTCAAACATACTGAGGGAAAAGAACAGTCATATGTCAGTCGCCCACATCGGTTACTACATTTTATTGGAAAAAGTAATAAATATTAAATATCTTTTTAACTATTACATTTAAATCAAATTTAAATTACCAGAATTTGATTTACTTTATTATCATTATTCCTATGTAGTTTCAACAAAAATTAGTTAGTAATTTCGTAGAACTAGCTATTCCCGTTTTTTGGAAAGGTTATCTTTGACGAAATAATGTATCGAGGGTTTTTTGATTCCAGTAGTGTTTCTCAATTATAAAAAAACTTTGATCTATCCTCAAAAAGGTTATATTGAAATTCCAGATCTTTACCTCCTATAGATCAAGAGAATTACTTGATTTAAAAAACCTTCAAAACTCATATAGCGCCTCAAACATTAAGTTTAAAATTTAATGTGTACAGTGGCGGTCTAGGAGGCCGTAACAGATTTGTCTATGGTTTCGTCAGCCCTAGACTGTATTACCAAAGAACAAGAGCTATTTTGCAATACAGAAAAACCTTAAGTGTTACGGCGACCTAGACCGCAACTGTACAAAATTACATTACATCTATCATTTAATATTATTGTTAGTAATTTTAATTATTAGTGATTTTTGTTAAAATAAATTGACATCAAATGTAAAGTAAAAAATGATTTTTTCAGTTCTACAATTTGTTGCTTGGATCTAGAATACCAACTGGCTACCACAAACAGATGACCAAAAAGTAAGAAAAATAATTCAATAAATAATTGTTTTTTTATTTCATTTTGTTTTTAATGTAACTGTGTCAATTTTCATTTTGTTTAACTGTGATGGTTGAGGACTTTAAAAAAAAATTATTTATTTAACCGACTTAAAAAAAGGAGGTTACCAGTTTGACCTATATGTATGTAAGTATGTATGTTTGTTTGTCCGCGATAATCTCGTGTTTAGCTGATGATGATTTGATGCGGTTTTCAGTAATGTATTTGTTACATTCAGGAGAAGGTTTTAGTACCTATTTTAGCCGACTCCGAAAAAGAGGAAGTTCTAAGATAAGGTTTGTGTTTGTGTTTCTTTTTAAAAAATAAATTATTATTTTTGTTCTTTTTTATTATTGTTTCTTTGAGTATTATTTTAAGTGAAAATTAATATTTTATCCATGTATCTATGCGAAAAAAAAATTGCTTATAAACTGCGTATCATATTGGTTGAACACCATGTAATATAATTTATTTTTTACAAAAAAGGAACCCGCCTTCGATAAACTGACACACACATAAACTGAGAACTTCCTCTTTTCTAAAGTCGGTTAAATTCCGTACTAAAACCTTCTCCTGAATGTAAAGAATATTTTTCTGAAAACCGCATCAAAATCGGTGCAGCCAAACTCGAGATAATCGCGGACAAACATACATACATACAGGTCAAACTGATAACCTCCTTTTCTGAAGTCGGTTAAAAATACATTCGCAGACCAGACAAACTAGCCCAAACCGCCCAGCGTCTAAACACGAAGCTACGCTCACAGCCACTGGACAATATGGCACCAGAGTCCGACCTGGACATCTTACAATACCTGGACTGTCTCCTTGCCGAGGAGAGCCTGGAGCACGACCTGACGGGGTGTAGGGCTGTGCTGGCCGACGTCGAGATTGTTCAGGTACGCTCGTCACCAGGTTGTGGGGTTCTGCCTACTCTGCGTTTTTAGGTTCGCGGTCGCCTCTTGAGAACTGTTCTTCTGCCGGGCTGTGTTGGCTGACGTCGAGATTGTTCAGGTACAGTCAAGGACTAGGAGGCCGTAACAGATTTGTCTATGGTTTCGTCAGGCCTAGACTGTATTACCAAAGAACAAGAGCTATTTTGCAATACAGAAAAACCGGAAGTGTTACGCCGACCGTGTCCGTGACTGTACGTTCGTCACCAGTTAGTCTATTGCCGTTCACAATGAAAATAAGAAGGAGAAACATTGTGACATGTGATAAGTATTATACACGAGCTATCCCCGCTTACTTCGTTACGCCATACAATATAAGACTTGGCTTTATAGACTATGTTGAAATGGCGAATGAAAAAACAAACAACAACAACCAAACCACCTGTCAAAATATGTAAACAACGGAAAAAATATTGCTATTAATAATTTGGGTTACATTATTTGAGTTTAAGTAAGGATGCCTAATTTTTTTTAAAATCTAATATAGCCTATGTCACTCGGGGATAGTGTAACTTTCTACCAGTGAAAGAATCTTTCAAATCGGTTCAGTATTTCCGGAGCCTATTCGTTACAAACAAACAAAACTTTCCTCTTTATAATATTGGTATAGATTGCTGAATTTCTTTTGTAGAAAAAAATATTCACCTATATACCCGCAATGTATACTCATCACATGTCAAAATTATTCACATTCTCATTTTCCTTTTGAACGGCAAAAGATCCCCAGGTTGTGGGGTCTGCCTACTCTGTGTCTTTAGGTGCGTGTTCGTTGTTGAGAACTGTTTATCTGCAAGGCTGTGTTGGCTGACGTGAGGATTTTTCAGGTAAATTCATCACCACCTTGTGGGGTTATGCCTACTCTGCGTCCTCTGGTGCGCGGTCGCCACTTTATGACTTTTCGGTCTAAACGACCATCAGTTTTTAAAGCTTTTCTATTGTCGTTGTGATATGAATCGAGATATGCGTGGGGACTGGGTGTGTTATCTAAAAGATATTTTAACTTCCGTTGATAAATTTTTCATGTATTTTTTTACAGCAAGCCCCGCCCCGTCGTGGTACAGTAAGAGTCTTCACCTTAGCAGTCCACCTGGCACCCCCAGGATCACCCCCAGGCCTGCCTCCAAGGTTTCTGTCTCCAAGAAGAACGGAGCACGACTTCCACTTGCTAAACAGCAAACTTCAGGAGTTCCATGGTCACGTCGCTCCGAGACAGCTGCCTTCTAGACGGTGAGGGGTTCTGTCGCCTTTTTTGTCGCCTTAAATAAATGTTTAGCATATTATATATTGTTGTTTCATCGCGTTTCTATTTATATTTTTTATGTGTAAGTAAGTAAACAAACTGATATTGTAAGTCGGTACGAAATTGGCCCTGTCACCTAGTCTGTTTATTTATCAATATATATAAAACTCTTCCGTTACTGACTGACTGACTGACTGACTGACTGACTGACTGACTGACTGACTGACAGACAACGCAGAGCCGAAACTGCTGGGCGTAGAAAGCTGAAAATTGGCACGTGGGTTCATTGAGGAGTGTAGGTGAGCACTAAGAAGGGATTTCCCGAAATTCCCACGGGAACGGGAGTAAACGGTTTCTTTTGTTTATGAAAAATCTGCGCGGGAAAAACCGCGGGGCAGCCTCTAGTCTAACTATATATTAATAAATTTTATTACTATTCATTTGCCCTGCTAAAACTTGAGAACTGCTGCCGTTTTAGATTATTTTAGTTGTTAAATTATGTTGGTTGTCCAGGGAAGGTTTGAACGCTGAGAAAATACATAACATAATCTCACGCCTTTTATTCCCCGGAGGGTTAGGCAGGGGCACCAGCTTGAGAGCCGGACCCACGTTCAGCCGAGTTTATGCTTTATTACAATGAGAAAATACTAAGGTTACTATTCTACGCAGACAAAGTCACGGACGGACACAATTAGTTTTTTTTTTTAAAAGAAAAAAGAAAGAAAGAAAATGTATTTATTTCAACGGCACGATTAAAAATACATAAAAAAAATTAGGACACTCGAGTGGCCAACACAATAATGTAGAATATGTATTGCTACCGATAAATACAAAACAACAACAAGTTAGAAAACTACTAGTTAATAATACAAAGTAACAACTAGTTATTAAAAGAAAATAAAACACAGCAATAGGCAAAATAAACAAAAAAACTCAAAATAAAACTGATAAGGCCGTAGTGAAGCGAAGGCTGCACCTGCAGCCAAGGCCGCCGCTCAGTAGTGCTCCGAACGAGTGTCGTGCCAGTCGAAACTGGATATTAGCTCAGGTTGTTGTTGTGAGCATCACGAGATTCACGAGTGAACCCGCGTAGCCCACAACCCTGTTTTTATGCTAACACCATGAAAGGGTGGGCGTTCGTTTATAATTTAAGTAGCAATTATACATTCAACTACCTATTTACTTTAAATTATAACTAACAAAAAAGAAAATATTTAAAAACAAAATAATTAAATCTAATTTATTTGAATATGTAGGTACGCAGAACAAAAAAAAAAAAAAAACAAACAAAATGAAACTAAAAATAAAGAAATAAAATCAATACAATTCAAACCTAGTAGTTTTAAAGAAAACCTTTGTATTTTCAGAGACAACAGCCCTTTAGAGACGCTCCGGTACAAATATGAAGATTACTTACAGCAACTGCTGCAGAAACCGATTTTGCAAACCAGCGAGCTACTTTATTTATTCCTGACTGTTGAAGGTACTAGTGTTTTTTGACACCCAATCGAAAAATACATACACATACTAATATGTTTGTATCTTTTTTTAACATACACACCACTGTTAAACAGATAAATACAATTTCTAATAACAAGCAATACATAAAACTTTATACTATTAACACCGATCCTAAAATTTAGTATCCTTTATGTACGTGTAATCGCTGTGTGTGAAATGGCTTTGATTCAGCATATATTATGCTACTATCAACGCGATTCATCAGTAAAAAGAATACTCTTTGGTATTATTTCCCGGTGATAGTGTTTTTTTTTTTTGTCATTAACCACACACACGGCTAAATCGTTCAAATCGATAGAATAACAATCAATATATATAAAACTCTTCCGTTACTGACTGACTGACTGACTGACTGACTGACAGACAACGCAGAGCCGAAACTACTGGGCGTAGCGGGCTGAAATTTTGCATGTAGGTTCCTACGGAAGTGTAGGTGAGCACTAAGAAAGGATTTCCCGAAATTCCCATGGGAACGGGAAAAAAATAGATTTTTGTGTTTATGAGAAATCTGCGCGAGTGAAACCGCGGGGCAGCCTCTAGTCAATATATATAAAACTATTCCGTTACTGACTGGCTGACTGACAGCCAACGCAGAGCCGAAACTACTAGGCGTAGTGGGCTGGAATTTTGTACATGGGTTCCTAGGGGAGTGCAGGGGAGCACTAAGGAATAATTTCCCAAAATTCCCATGGGAACGAGAGGAAACGGGAGAAATATGCGCGGATGATACCGCGGGGCAGCCTCTAGTAATAAGCATAAGATATTTATTTGCTTAAGTTGTGGTAACGAAAGGATCTTAGATCTAGGAAAACCAGCACATTGTCACACGACAACTTGTAAATCTACATTTTGAAAATCTACATAATAATATTATTGAAAATTTACATTTTTAAACTACAGGTGATTTCTCAATGGCGGTCCAAGCTTCGAGTCTCGGCGGAAACGGCACGGACTTGACTAATATTTATCAAACAGTAGCGCATAGACTGAAGAAGGAAAAAGGACAGCATTTGGAAGGTTTCCTCAAGAATTTCCTATTGAGCTCCGATATGGAGAGGTATCAGGCTTTGTAAGTATATTATACAAGCTTTTGGTAGCATAATAATTGGCTTAACCTACTTCCTACGGCTCCAGTTGCCCTAGTATTATAAATACGAAAGTATAACATGTTTTTGAGTGCCATTGCTTGTTGAGACCCAAGAATATATTTAAGTACTCTGTTTTGCGTTCCAAATACTTAATAACTCAAATTTAAACATTTAAAAACCCCCGACCCAGTCAGACTCCTCATCAACTTAAGTAGAACTAGATTTAATCATCTTAAAAATATCATGGTTACCTTACCATATACTTTCAATATCATTGAAGTAACACTGTACCAATTTTTTAATTGATAGGACAAATGGAAGGTGGTTAGATCCTCTCATCCATTATTCAAGAGCTGATCATCTTCAAACGGCAGATCAGGTCATGGTTACCTTAAAAAATTACTTTCAATATCATAGATGTAACATGGTACCAAATTTCAACTCGATCGGACATAAGGAAGCTAGTTAGATCCTCTCATCCATTATTCAAGAGCTGATCATCTTCAAACGGCAGATCAGGTCATGGTTACCTTACCAAATACTTTCTATAACATAGATGTAACATGGTACCAAATTTCAAATCGATCAGACTTAAGGAAGCTAGTTAGATCCTCTCATCCATTATTCAAGAGCTGATCATCTTCAAACCGCTGATCAGATCTTCATCAGATATGGCTAAGAACACTCGGCCTGAAATTATCTATGATACAAAAAAAAACTAAACGAAAATCAGTTCAGCCGTTTGGGCTCTACGATGCCACAGACAGATACACAGGCAGACAGACAGATACTACTTTAAAATTATAACACCCCTCTCTGAATTTTTCGTTCGGGGGTTATAAAGAAAAAGAAATAAAATATAAATCAAAATTATTTTGTGAAATAATTTTATTATTAAATTTAATAATTATTTTATTTCACCGACACGACACGAAATTCGAAAATAATTTCTCTTCCAGAAAACAGAACACAGCACCAATAGAAGAAGCGATAGAGGTGTCGGACGACACTCCGCTGCGACAGTTCAGTCGTCTGCCGCGGCCGACTGCCGCTCGTGACGTCACTAAGGGAATATTCGGCGACAACTTTGGCGTCGAACCCGTTGTTAGTAGGAAGGGCAAACGGCAGGACGCTGTGAAGGGATTTGTTCAGTGTGTTATGTTTATATGTAAGTACTAGAGGCTGCCCCGTGGTTTTTTCCGCGCAGATTTCTCATAAACACAAAAATACCGTTTTCCCGTTCCCGTGGGAATTTCCCTTCTTAGTGCTCACCTACACCCCCAAGGAACCCACGTGTCAATTTTCAGCTTTCTACGCCCAGTAGTTTCGGCTCTGCGTTGTCTGTCAGTCAGTCAGTCAGTCAGTAACGGAAGAGTTTTATAGATACTGATAAATGATTTTTGCTTTGTTCTTTCCTGTTCTGTCAGGTCGGAAATTCAATTTTTTTTATTTCTATAGGCTTTTAGGATTAAATTATTACCTACATAAATAAAAGCGCCAATCACGAAAAAATCTTGTACTTTATAAGATAAGTACAGTGGCGGACATGGTCGGCGTAACACTTCTGGTTTTTCTGTATCGCAAAATAGCTCTTCTTCTTTGGTAATACAGTCTAGGGCTGACAAAACCATAGACAAATCTGTTACGGCCTCATAGTCCGCCACTGTACAATAAACAGTAAAATTATAAAAAAACTACATAATAACATAATAAATGTAAACCTTACATTTACATAAAATAACGTTGTTTAGTATTTTAAGAAACAGTTTGTAGTCCTTTGCTTGAAGACTTAATCAATCTCTACTCTCTATTGATGCCTATAGTGGCTTCTTTTACCTTAGTAGATTTATTATTAATGAACTTTGTATAACTAAAAGACGGTGCCCTAAAATACTAAGCGAAATTTGAATATAAATCTCAGTAAAAATTCTAACCCTGTGTTATTCATAAAAAGTTAAAGAGCATTTTAGTTATTTGACGTATGTCAATTTAGACTGGATGTGTCGTATTAACCATACAAGTAACCAGATAATTAGACCTCCAGTAAAGCAACATTACACCTATTGTAACTTCATGAATAACACTAAATATTTCTAATTTTTCCAGTACAAAAGATAATCCACGCCCCGTCAGTAGTAACATCAGTATTAGGGACACTGTTGTCTGTATCAAAATCTACTATCGACCGCAAGTTTAACCAAGCGTTGGATAGAAAACTGAGGAATCTACTCACTGAAAGAAGATTAGCGCATTTAATACGACTCGGGCATGGTGAGTCGTTTTACTTATTTTAAAGAGACCGACTAAAACTTGAATTTCAGCCGAAAACGAACCTTCGGCCTAGGTCTCAGTTTCGTCCGAAACCGAAACCGAAGCCCACATAGACTTGTAAAAATTGGAAGTGCGGGGCAGCTCGTGCGAGCGAGCTCCGCGCTCGTGTCGCCGAATTCTTCCGAGATGAGCCGAGCGCACCCAAACATCGAGTTTCGGTTTCGGCAAAAGTTCGGAAACCGAAACTGTGGCCGTAAATAAAATGTTTGGTCGAATCTGGCTGAAACCGAAACCGTAACGAACCTTCGATTGCTTTCTACTTCTTTATAAGTTTTTTAAAGGCACTAGAGGTAAATAAATACGTTAGGTTATACGTATGCTTTTTGAAAATTGAGTTTTGGCTAATAACGCCGTAGGTATATTGCTACAATAGAAGCAACCTAGATTGTGCTTAGTGTGTATCCAGCTTGATTTTTTTTGCTCTATAAATATGAGTGAGCCTTCTGTAATTTAGTGCTTATAGGTATATTAGTTGACCCGGCGAAATTCGTACCGCCTAACATTAACCATCCTCTTGAATCACTATATCTTTAAAAAAAAAACGCATCAAAATGCGTTGCATAGTTTTAAAGATTTATGCATATATACCGAAAGACAGACGCGAGAAGCGAATTTGTTTTATATTACGTATTGATATTGATTTGCTTAAAAAAGCAATACATAGTATTAAACAAAGTCTTTTCCCGCATCTGCCCCTATGTATTCTTATATCTTTAAAACTATGCATCGGATTTTGATGCGGTTTTCTTTAATAGATAAAGTGAATCAAGAGGAAGTTTTATTAGTATTATACATGCACAATATAGTTATAAGAAGGTAAGGCGGTACAGTGGCGGTATAGGAGGCCGTAACAGATTTGTCTATGGTTTCTCGTCAGCTCTATACTGTATTGCCAAAGAACAAGAGCTATTTTGGAAGTGTTACGCCGTCCTAGTCCGCCACTGTACCAAGTTCGCCGGGTCGACTAGTAACCCTTTGCGTGTTTCCTTAAGAGGCGATATCGGTCGTGCGATATGGGTTCGACAGCCAATCAGGCAGGCTTCGTGGATGTACAGTGGCGGACACGGTCGGCGTAACACTTCCGGTTTTTCTGTATTGCAAAATAGGTCTTGTTCATTGGTAATACAGTCTAGGGCTGACGAAACCATTGACTGTACGAGCGATTTCTATTGGCTGTCGAGTCCCTATCGCACGACCGATATCGCCTCTTGAGGAAACACGCTTATGCAATTACATGTATGATGAAGGACGTGTTTTATCTGTGACGTCTCTCATATTAGGTCTGATCTTCGGCAAGAGAGCCTCCGAGCCGCGAGAGGGCGCGGTTCGGCAAAAAGACTCGGCGCGGAGGCGACTGCTGTCTCTCGTGCCCGCGCGCGCCGCCCGCGCCGCCGCCGCCGCCGCCGCCGGGCTCGAGCTGCTGCAGAGTCCGCAGCTCAACAAGCAGGTACGTGAACTAGGTACTTCGAATGTTATAGAATAGAATAGAATTACTGCATTTATGCAAAGAATTTATGCAAAGCCTAATTCGTTCAATGGTTAAAAAAATTGTAATTTTATAGTATCGCTTTAACTATGTATGTGGTATACTCGTGTGTCCTACATACATAAGAAAAGTTATATGATGTGGTTGTAGTGCTAGAATTATAATCCATGTTCCTAGCAGTATGTAGGAAAGATCTCTTTTTGTTATTTTTTCTAATAGTTTTATTAAAGTTATAAACTTTAGCTGACCACAGCTTTAATTACTTAAGGCTATAAGTAAATAATATTTGTATACCTAAAAAAAAAGGTATATCACGGTGATACTCTGTTGTACTACATTAATATCTGTACCTGACCTGTGATAACAACTAAATGATTCTATTCTATTCTATTCTATTCTATTTAAACGAAAAAAAAAAAAAAAAAAAAGAGAGAAATTGTAAAGTAGAGTTTGTTACCCCTTTCTTCTCTACGCTGTAAAATCATTGCGAAAGGGAGTAGAATCATTTGACAGAGGAGGGCTCGTTTGGGGGCGTCTCCAGGCGACCATTGTCGTAAGGCAAGGCAAACATTGTTTGCCAGAGCCAATTAGTGGGCACCCTGAACTACCTCGCCTCTATCAGTATAGGATACTTTACGAAATAAGGTATCAATATTAATTAGATTAGTCTAATTGACTTTCAATAAGCGATATCTTGTATCCTGTATTGAATAAATCATTTTTTACTTTACTTTTTTTACTCTATCTACTCTTTATTGCAATCAATAGACTTAAATAGGTGATTACAATTTATAATTTTTATAATTACTACATTGATTGCAATGGGCGGCCTTATAACACCTAAAGCGATTTCTTCCAGGCAACCCATTGTCATGATCAAGTAAATTACATAAATGAACGGTGGGTTGGTCTAAAGAAAAATAAAATCTTACTACTTATCTTATCTTGTACTTACTGCGTGTGTCTGACAATTCGACAATAAATTAAACGTGGTCATTCAATTCACCATACCCTTAGACATTCTTTAATGTAACATGGGTCGAAACACCCCCCAGTAAACAGGGTGTTTTAAACCGACTTCCAATAATTCTTTTAAAAAAAAGAGACCCGCCTTCAAAATTGACACATACATAAAACTGAGAACTCCCTCTTTTTTAAAGTTGGTTAAATAGGTACTAAAACCTTCTCTTGAATGTAACAAATACTTTAGTGAAAACCGCATCAAAATCGGTTCAGCTAAACTCGAGATAATCGCGGACAAACATACATACATACATACACACATACATACATACATACACACATACATACAGGTCAAACTGATAACCTCCTTTTTTGAAGTCGGTTAAAAAGGAGGTTATCAGTTTGACCTGTCTGTATGTATGTATGTATGTTTAATAAGTTTGTCCGCGATTATCTAGAGTTTGACTGATCCGATTTTGAAGCGGTTTCCAGAAAAGTATTTGTTACATTCAGGAGAAGTTATTGGTTCCTATTTAAACCAACTTCGAAAAAGAGGAAGTTCTCAAATTATGTTTGTGTCAGTTCGTTGTAGGCGGGCCTCTTTTTGTAAAAAATAAATTATTAAGATTAGGACCCAACAACAATGTCCGTCAACAACAATCCGCCTTTCGAACAATGTCGGATGTATACGAACGAAGTGACGATGATTAACCGACTTTAAATAAGAAGATTCTCATTTTCCTGTATGTATGTTTTATAAGTTTGTCCGCGATTACTAGCGTTTGACTGAACCGACTTTGATGCGGTTTCCAGAAAACAATTTGTTACATTCAGGAGAAGTTTTTGGTTCCTATTTAAGAGCCAGTTTACCGCGATGCTAGCGCCATTCGCGAAAAAAAAAACTTCAAACTAAGGCAAATATCAAAAATGTGGCACAGTATGACACTAGATAATGTAGCCACGTTTTTTTAGGGCACTGTGGTATAGCTTTTGAATTAAAGACCAAAGAAAAGTGGCCACCTGTGTATAACTTTGTTCTTTAAAGTTAGGACTACTTTACTGTGCTAAAAAAATACTGAGCAAGATTATCTAATGTCATACTGTGCCACATTTTTGATATTTGCCTTAGTTTAGAAGATATAATTTTTTTTCCGAGAATGGCTTTAGCATCGCTGTAAACTGGCTCTTAAACCAACTTTGAAAAATAGGAAGTTCTCAGTTTTTGTATGTGCCAAAAGTTAATAGAAGGCGCATTCTTTTTCCTTTTTTTAAAAAAAAATATCTTGTTTCAGCTGGTGTACGAACTTCTAGACTTGTGCCTAGCAGAACTGTTTCCAGAACTCTGCAAGGAACCACAAGAAGAGAACCAAAATTCCAGATAACCCTAGGGTTAACTTAAACTTATAACACCAATTTTGACTAGATTAAAGGTTAATAAGGAACGAAGACTATCAACATTTTAATTGTACAGTGGCGGACTAGGAGGCCGTAACAGATTTGTCTATGGTTTCGTCAGCCCTAGACTGTATTACCAAAGAACAAGAGCTATTTTGCAATACAGAAAAACCGGAAGTGTTACGCCGACCGTGTCCGCCACTGTACAGCTTATAGGACTACTACAAACAAAATATCGGACGCACGCAGACTTGTGTTGCCTGATACTGATACATACAAGTTCTGATACATACAACATTTATTGATTTATGAGATTTTGTAAAATGTACCTTTAAATTTTAACGTAAAAGAGTATTTTTATTATTACTGTAAATAATAATTTAATTTAATTAAAAATATATTTTTATATAAACTAATTTAATTGATACTTAATGTATGTGTGTTATTAAAAAAAGCAAAAAAAATGCCTTGTAAATGTGAACTGTGAACGAATCTTTGAAAGTAAATTATTTAAAATTTAGTTGTTGTTTAATTTATGTTGGTTAGCTTAGCGCCCAAATATACATATATTGGGTTGTGTGTTTCTCAGATGTCTTCATCAATCAATACATAGTGTAAAACAAAGTCGCTTCCCGCGTCTGTCCCTATGTATGCTTTTTTGTAATGGATAGAGCGATTCAAGAGGAAGGTTTATAAGTATAATACATGCACAAAATAGTAAAAGGTTAGGCGGTACGAAGTTCGCCGGGTCGACTAGTTATTAAATAAAAGCATTGATTCCTACGAACAAATAAGTACTCATTGATTCAGATCTGATATCAGGAATATAATATTACTAGTGTGCGCCCTGCGGCTTCGCCAGCGCAAAGCAAATTTCCCTGAAACAGCGAAATCCTAATTTTCTGTTCCCGCGGGAATTTCGGGATAAAAAGCAGCCTATGTCCTTTCTCAGGCTCTAGACTATATGTGTACAAAATTTCATTTCAATCGGTTCAGTAGTATTGGCGTGAAAGTGACACAGACAGACAGAGTTTCTTTCGCATTTAATATTAGTATGGATATAGGAGGATATTCCGGAGGCAGTCTAAATTGAGTGTTGGTAGTCCCCTAAGATAAAGGAAAGGAATATTTAGTCCCTTTTGTAAGCTTGTAAAATTCAATATGAAATAAATAAATAATTAAAACTAGCTGACGGCTAGGCTTAGGGCTTCTTCACTATGATGGCCACACACAGTATACTATGGCGGAGGTTATAGCCGTGCAGGTATTCCCGACGGCGTTTCTTACAAAATTTAAAAGAGCAAAATCAGCCCAGCCGGTATCGAGATTTAGAGAGACAAACGAGCAGCAGTAAAAATTTATCATTCTATTCATAGACATAGTAGAACGATGGATAGCGAAGCGTTAGAAGTATAGATGCAGAGACAAAACGCTACTTACGTTCAGAAACTCGAACGATTTGATTTCGGTCAAAAGCAACTCGACAAAATAATATTGTCATGAAAAATTTGAAAGAAACAATATCACAATGAACATCATAAATTTATAGCATCGTTCCTTTTTATAATGCGTCGTGTTTTGGTTGCTAAACATATTCAATACCGTCAATTTGACGGTATTGACGGCGTCAAATTTTATTTACAAGTGGAACAAGTATCTCTAGTTGGTCTGTGAAGTGGAAGGTAAAAGGCGATGGGTGTGTTGCTTTTGCTTGCTTTGTGTTTAGAAAATTGTTAACATTCCTACATAATTTCGAAGCTATTCACATAATATTTTAGTCATTGAACTATTTGTAAGATTTATAAATTAACAGTGCTCTGTTTTGGCATTCCCAGACGTGAATTTCGATCGGACAAAAACTAATTGCCTCTTTCATGTAAATTAGAAATCTCAGATAATCACAAAAATAAACAAGTGCTGTAGTGATTTATCGTTACAATTATGCCAAGCGCGTTATGTGACAAAAAATGTGTGTGAATGTGAATGGAACCGTGCAACAAGACCAGCGAGATGTCAACACCATGTCCTCGAAACGGGATTCGTCTGAGCGAGGCATTGGATAACATGCAACTCGCCTACAACCCTATTACCAAACAGTTGCACTTCGTAAGCCCCAAAGTTGATAAACCAGCTGAAACATCTGAAGACGTTGACCGTCTATCAAAAAAGTCCAGTTTCAGCGATGAGGGTAACTTCTCTATTTCAACCTGTGAGAAAAGTGACACTAGCGACTCTCCAAAAAGCACTCTGCATTGGGGAGGTAGTGTCACCGGACATCATCGTGGCAAAGACGGAGGCTCATTCTCAAGTACCATTTCAAGTCTTTCCGAGTGTTCCTTGGGGTCTAGTGCGTCAAAGGAAGATGTGGTTGACAACTGCGGAGAGGATGGCGGAAAGCTGAAAAAGAAAGGAATCTCTGGATTCTTTAGCAGGTAAGATTTTATTTTTCTTTCATACTCTGTGTGTGATTTCAAGTTTAGATAAATGTTCAGATATTCTACATTGAATCTGTCTACAGTTTGTAGTATACCAGTATATGTCTACTCTTTAGAAGAGGAGAGTCCTGTGCTGCATTAGGATGTACTGAATATGAGTTCTTTGTTACAGTAAAGATGTGTTTGTTAAAATACACCAAACCAAAATTGCTAAACCTAACTTTATATTTCATGTTTTATATAGGTAATTTAAAAATTTATTGTCTATATAGCTATTAAGTACTTGTAATAATTACTGTGAAACTTTTAATTTAATTTTAATTTATTCATAATGAGATTGTCCTCCTTTAAGAGTTGCCTCACTTGCCTCATTCAACATTTCTTTACTACCAGAGGCCTAGACACTATTATAAGTAGGAAAATTCATAAAAAAAACATCACTTAATTTAATAATTTATTTCATTATAAAAATTAGGTATATGTATTAAATATATTTCTAATTTACATATTGGTATATTTAAATGCATCCATTTACAAAAATAAAATGTGCCCAAAACCTCTCTCTTTGAAAATAAGACTCTAAATAACTTTTCCAAAACTCTCAGCATTAATGCCAACTAACTCGCACGATAAGTTGTGTAGCTTCATTTGATTCTCATTATTTTTTGATAATCTATTGCTAATACCTTCTCTACAATTACTGATGTAGAGTCCACCTTTTTTCTCTAACTCCTTATCGAAGCAAGCATAAAGTACTGAAACAGCACCTTTCTCTGGTGTTTTAAAGAAAATCTTCATAGCCCAAGGCATGTACTTTTTGAAGAAAGTGTCTTCAAAAAGATCCGTATTGACTATACCAGGATGGACAGAGAAGCACTTAACGGGACTTCCTTCGTCTTCCATTATTTTGTTGATGTATCTCGCGCTCATTAACTGTGGACAAAAGAAAAATAATTAGTTTTAACCAACAAAGAGCAGCAGAGATAATTTGTCATCCAATGCAATGTTTGATGTCACAACAATTCAGTCTCAACAAAAAACGACTGTGATAATTATTCCGAATAATACACCTAACCAGCTTTATATCTACCTGTGCCAGTTTGGATTGTGCGTAGGCGGCATTCTCGTCATAATTCCCTTTCATGTTAATGTCTTTAAAGTAGATTTTCCCTGGATGATGTGCGCATGACGAGACATTCACAACCCTCGACGGCATACCCTCCTCACCTCCTCTTTTCAAACTTGGCAGTAGCAAGTGTGTTAAATAGAAGTGTCCCAAATGATTGGTAGCTAATTGCGACTCGAATCCGTCTTCTGTAAGCTTGTAATCTCCAAACATGACGCCAGCGTTGTTTACCAACAGATGGATTTCTGGGAATTTATTTGATACGGCATCAGCGAATTCTTTGACTGATCGAAGTGATTGTAAGTCTAGTTTGAACGCGTGGAGGTTTTCACCGTTATCCATGCTAGCTAGCTTTTTAGCGGCGTCCAAGTTTCTTATTCCCATAACCACAGTCATGTTTGCTTTAAGCAGTCCTCTGACGATCTCTGTACCGATTCCCCTCGCTCCACCGGTGATGACAGCTATTCTGTTTCTCGCATCAGGAATTTCTGTTTTGTTGTTTCGCTTGCTCACCCAGTCGTCTATCAGGCCCCCTGCGCCTGCTCCCTGCATCTCCAAGGAATGCCATAGCTCGGTCAGAATACCCATGATTGTTTTTTGACGATTAATGTACCAGTAGACAGCGATAACGGTTGTTATAGACGCGATAACAAGATACATTGGAGGTTATATTTCGATCGACCGCACGATGCCGTCGCGGAGCTCTACTGGCGCTGCTTTCACCGCATTGGATGCGACCGTCTGCTTTCTCCCGTGTTGTTTTGTATTCTCTAGTACCGTTACTCGGTGGCTCTAAGCAGGGTCCCCTTTTGATATTTGTAAAGCACCAATGAAACACGTTATCAACTTATCAGAGTTTGGCCTCGACTAAATGTGTGAGCCGGAATGAGTCTTTCTATAACAATCAGTTTATTTGAAGAGCTCTATATATAGGTATTGGCAAATGTTGTGTCCGGTTTGTTAACACTGTCAACAATTTGCGGATTTTTACTTTATGTTATTTATTTAGTAAGGTAAATGGTACATGGTGTACAGGCAAGCAAGATTGCGTCATCCAGCTTCGTGGTCAGACAAGTACAATATAAGTATATAAGTAGAGATAAATTATAAAATAACAGACACTCATGAATAATGCTGTGCTTTGCAAAGTCCAAAGTCAAAGTCTGCTAGGGTGATCAATCGTCGTTTATTCATTAATTATACAGAGTCAAAGCCCGGCGGTGTTTTGCTACACAAAAATATATATGCAAATATTATTTTTGAATTCTCAGATAAGAAAATTATTAAAATTAGAAATTCATGTAGTCGTGGATTTTTTACTGCTCTTAATGCCTTTTACGTTTTTAAATGAGGCCTAGACAAGACAGCGATGTTTCGCAAGGCAACTGTGTCAGTAGGGTCACCTGTCTCAGTTTATACATGCCTGCAATTTGAATAATATTAACGACAGGTGAAGCTGTTTGCTCCACTGACTTTCCTGTATTATGTTTCACCTGCCCTGTTTTGCTAAAATATACCATATCTAAATTGCCCTGAATACTGCAAATAAGTGCTGACTTAATCTCTCCAATGAAATTCAAAGTATTATCTGAGTTCTAATCCTATCCGAAGAGAGAGTGCAAAGCTAACCAACAGTTTCTATAAATTTAATTAGAGCACGATTTCATGTGATAATCATTTAATAAAATCATGAAATGGATAGTTGCACCGAATCGGGTTTTAATTAAAGTTCTTTGCACTTAGCGAAACCGGATCAATTGAACCGAGTCCGTGATTCTTGCTGATTGCAGACAATGTTTTTATAAGTATTTTCCTCGATTAATGTAAGAAAATCCTCCGCAAAAATTGTCGTCATCACTGTAAGCTATGTTATTTTTTTGCAATTTAAATTCAAGCTCTTCAAATTACATTACGTTACGAGACGAAACCGGTTTCGCAACATAAACATTGCTTGCATATTTTATGTCGGTGATTGTTCTTTTGCACTCGACTGTAGTTTTTGATATTACAAAAGCCTATGACCGAATAACTACACCCAGTCGAACACCAAAGTTAACAAACACCAAAACACCAGTAGAAATATCGGCTTATTTGATCATTCGAGTACCGTGGAATAGTTTAAGGAACCATGCATTGAATTTCTGACCAGAAAAACGGGTTCCCAAACCCCTTACGACTATAAACTTGAGAGAACTTTCAATAAAAGTTTTCATTGCCGCTTTTGCTAGGGCGGGCGAGAATATGTGAAGAGTTATAGTGCAACGTTGAATACGGCCCAGAGCGATATCGTCGCATGAGCTCGTTTGATGCAGGAAAAAGGCGCAACCAAGAGCCAACCAATCTTGGTTAAGTTTTCTTACTTATTTATTTTAATAAAATATCAAATTACCAATCGTTTTTCAATGTAGTTCGTGACTTGTCAGTTCGTTTGGTTTCGTTAGAAAGGATTCAATGTTCAGATTGTTCAAGGTGTTTTGGGTATTAAATCTTCTTACTTTGATCCCTTTGCAAACAAGCTATTAGAAGTATGTATTGTTTTTCTGAAATTTATTACCATAACTTTATTTTTGTCAGTTCTATGTATTTAACAATATGATTCATTTTCTAAGTATGCTCCAGTTATGTAGCCTAAATAAAATGCGTTGTTATCCAAAACAGTTGAAATGAAATTTGATTGTGAATGGAGCTTAGTCACTGTTTTGTAATCACTTATTTGTACTGACTGAAATACCAATGCCCAATGCTTCGTTTGGAATGTTGTTGTAATTCAATGCATTTCAATTAAAACAAATGATATTTCACGTAATATATCTTATCGAGTAATTCAATCTTATCTTTTAAATAATAACGCAAATGCAAATTTTGTAAATATGATATATTAATTACGTTATTTCGGCTTAATTATGTTTAATTTTATTATCATCTGTTTTTAACTCATAAGTGCCTATTTTTTATCCTCATTTTTTTTTTCACTACCTCATCTTGCATCCTCAAGCAAGATGTTAGAAATCATGTAAATATAAATTGCTAATTAAGTAATGCATTTGCTCACTTTGCCTTGAGCTTGTGAGTGTGTGGTGTCGTGTTGTGTTGCTCATGCCATGCTCGCTTTCTTAAACTAATTTTCCAGTTTAAATAGCTTTGTTCTTTGTTTTCACTAACTTGCGAAAATGTCATCTCTGTGTATTTATTATCTCCCTCTCTAGTTTATATCCTGATATTCATTTAATAACAAATTACTCAGAACTTTGCAGATAATACCCTCTTAAAAATGCTCTTGTGTGGCATTTGTTAGTTGGTCATTATTCCGTTCGATGGAATACCTAATCAAGTGTGTAAGCGCAGAAAGCGTCTTTTAGGCCTATAATTAAACACTAGCAAGGGTCAGATTTCAAGGTAATATTATTGGAATTGAGAAAAAAATACTGTAGAGATTAGTGGATATGGAATATATTTTGGGAAAGTCAACTAATGGAATCGGTTATTAACTTAGCGTTTTCTACATACGCTAATTAGTCATCTAAACTATAATACGGCATTCTAATACGAAAATAAATGGCACCACGTCAAGCACGGCCGGCCGAGGCCCTACAATACAACATTGTATAAAAATAAAATGTTTTTACCAGTGCACTAAAGTGAAATGTGTTGTTGTTTGGAAGTCTCACAATCTTATTGTCATGTTAAAATTACTTTTGACCGCTCTTGTATAGAGCAGGCCAAGCGTGACAATGCAAATTGTAGGCTTGAAAGGTTTTTGCGTTCCCATAATTTGTTGGGTTCTTAAGAAAGTGATGAAGAATTTTAAATCGAGCCACTTGCAAAATAAAAAATAGTAGTGTGCTGTGCACCTCATTTTTACAAATCAATTCATTTTATAATCTCATCTATTGAATGGCTTTCTTCGTAATGGTCTTACGCAAGCTGAGGTTCTTCAGAAGTTTATTTCTCAGTTTCGCGTGCGCTATTGTGCACGCCATTCTTTGTGTTTGTGACGTCATTAAATTCTTCATCTGTGACGTCATCCGTTTGCTCCATATTTGTAGTATCGGTTACGGTGTTGGCGAATTAATTATTTAGCACAGCAGTTGACGCGATCGATTTCTTGGTTGTTTGCTTTAAAAAACTTCATAGATTTCCGCACAGATTTAAACGAAATTTATGGAATTTAACACAACTCTAGGAAGTAAAAGAGTTTTTTTTTACAATAATTATGCGAGTAAATGAGGTAGATCATGAAACTAAAATTATTTTGTTCCAAGGCACAAATTTTACCTACATTTTTACGCTTGATGTTTCTGAAAGTGCCTTCTAGACAACTTCCTCATGTAAATGATATTTTAAACGGTGTATAATCTTATATTCGTATTGTAGTTCGCACATGAGTTATGCAACTATTGTACGCGAATTTTCTACAACTTTCATTGGTTACGAAATTGTTTTACTCGCTGATTACAATGTGTGCTGCTGCAAGGTTACTATGCTCAATGTTACATTGTTCAGTGCTATTCTGAGTTACAATTTTGAACATGGTTTTTTGAAAACTCCATAAATTGTAATTATTTTTACTTGCAGAGGTTTAAATTGTTCTCTATGTAAGGTTGGCTTTGCATGATTGAATTAATCTTACATTCATACATATCACAACCTGTTTATTTCATGACTATCGTTGTAGCTCGATGGCTTTCTGGTGCGGTCTGACTCTTGTGGAATTATGTTTGTCTCCGTCTCCGTACAGTGTTCTGTTATTTTGCCTAGTCATAGCTTAGATTGGTTGACTGACATTTAACATTTAAAAATTATCTCATTCAAGCTAAGCAACAACAGTTATTGATATTTGTAAAACCTTATTTCTATATTACGTGACCTGAATCGTTCTTCGTAATTTAAGAAGATCAGTTTCATGTTGATAATCGATGTTGGGTTGGGCAATCTGAATATTGAAGGCTGAATTATTATAATAATTATTGTGTACATACATTATGAGATATCGGTTACAGTACTGGTTAGCCAGTCACTAATTCATTTTCAAATTGTAAAAATTTATAAGTATGTTTTTAGTTTTGGTTTGGAACTTTTAACGTGATCATTGGTTAAAAATTATTTCGCGAATTTTGAATATATTCCTTCAATCATTTTAAAATTAATTTTTAAAGTCTTTGTATCGTGTAAAACGAATTTAGGAACTTCTGTATTGCTATTAACTGTCAGAAACTGTTTTCTACCATTTTTGGTACCTATTTAGATTGTAGCTTTAGCAGATAATATATAATTGGTTTTAGTAAATTCTCACGACCCCAGTGTCATCTCGGGGCTTTGCAAATAGTTATGAAACAGACGAGACGCGATGTCTGTCGCCGATTATTACACAACGCGGGCCTCGTTTGGTGTGCCCATTCTAGGTTGTCGTTATCATTGAAATAAGCAGAAGATGAGAAGACTACGAACTTCTAGCTTGTGCTTTGGAGTATTGTTATAGATTACATTACAGTGAAAAAATTTATAAAAACACCTGAAGAGGGTTCGAGCTACAAAGCAAAACGACTGCTCTTTCCCGAAACGCTGTTGCTTTCGCGTCACCAACAGATGGCGCTGTTCCGGTCTAATTCGCGCCATCGACTTTTTGCGGCGTCCGCATATAAACCCCCGGCGGCGTAGTGAAATCATACTTACCTGGCGTAGGGGACACCGTGATCAGGAAGGCGGTTCCCCCAGGGCGAGGCTCTCTCATTGCACTGCGATTGGGCTGACCCTTGCGATTATCCCTAATGTGGATAACTCGGACGCGTTATTTTTGGTAGTGGGGACTGCGTACGCGCTGTCCCCCCCTTAAAATTTATTACAACCTTTAAGGGTACAAGCCGTTCTCAATGGCTTTAGAGGAGATTTTAAAGCATTTGACATGGTGTCATGTACTAGCCTAATGCCGGTTGGATTACTTGAGTATATTAATCCCTTGAATACAAAAGTTAAAGATAAATAGCATGTCAAAATGCTATTCATTCTCATAACTATTGAGAATGGCAAAAGGCCCACTGACTGAATGCTTAATATGCGTTTTGATATCAGTTGACGTTTCAATACACAATGGTCTGATAATCTTCATGAATGAGACATACGTAATGTAAATCCGTGACATTGAAGAGTGCGTTTATTAAATTTTATCATGCCTTCCTGTCTAGTCTAGTGCGTGCGTCACACGGTCACATTGAATAAACCGTTTTAACATAATGTGCATTATCCTCAGATGTTGATGATGTAATGTGCTTCTGTGAAAAAGATCAATTGAGTTCATTTCCTGTACATAATGAAGTATACTGTTCATTGCATTCTTTATCTTTATTACATAAACATTCATTTTACTATCTCAGTAATTGTCAATGTCTGCCTTTCTTTTGATAAGGCGATAAGGCTAAGTAATCAAAATAAAGAAAGGCAGACTAAATTATGCTTTTATAAAAAATCAGAAGTATTTTCATCTTAGACACGCAGACTTGTACTTTTATATTTCTGGGCATTACACCGGAATTTTAATGCCGTCTTCTGGAGAGAAGGAACACTTAAATACTGCCAATATAACATTTTACAAAATAAAAGGATAGAAATAAAACTGCATTTAAACATATACAAAATTTACTTGCCTCGTCCATTCCGAGAATTGAATCCGCTGAAGCTTCCAAAAAGAACAAACAGAAATTACTTGCATACAAAGTCTCTCAACAAATTCAAAACATCGCTATAGAAATTGAATCTTCAATTGAATTCTATAGTGTAGTGTAGAAGGTCAGGAACCCAATGGAATGCAGCCACGCAGCCACTCATTAAAATAGTGCCATGGACATAAGCGATATAGAAAGCGTTATAAAACAATAATGCAATATGCGGCGGCCTTATACCAAGAATATAATTTCTTTGCACGAAAATATGTATGTAACATGTAACTAACAGTCTTTGTCTTTTTTTATCTGTTTTCAGTTAAAGTAACCTTGATAAAGCTGGCCGTAAATGATTTCAGATCAAATTTTATATGTAAAATTGTTATTTGTCTTTTTATGTGTATTTTATGTTGTGTGTATTAGTATTATAAGTGAAAATAAATATGTTATCTATCTATCTAAATCAGATATATTAGGAATCAGTCAATAAGGCACTAAAGAGTTTAAGAATCTGTCATTCTTCGACTAAACTATTTAAACTGGCTAAGAACGTCTATCTCTCGTCTAGAATTATTGACTCGCGCGACTTGAATGCTGCTAGAATAAATAAAATCAATATTTGGAAAAATTATACAATTTGTTCAGGATAATTGTGGCTCTCCTAGTAATTTATTCGCAAACATGCAGGTAGCCAGAAGCCTACAAGACAAGCTATGAAGTTTGAAGTGTTTAGTTTGCGTCCGCGTACGCACATCCTCCTATTCGTTAAATTCGTTTCGCTCATTTTCGTGGCTCATTTGTTTCAATCGACTTCCAGAGCGTGTTCAGAATACATTAGCTGCAGCAATTATCGTATTATTCGCTCCCAGATAGGGTTACTAACAATAAAAATATTTTATTATTAGCTGAGAATTATGTAATAAGTTTATGTTAAAACTTTTTATATTTTTGTGATTTATCAGCGGTCTCTTGGTCAAGAGAGGCAGTAGTATTTGCGTTTTGGATAAAGTCCCGTGTTTTGGCAACCCTTATTCATTCGTCCATCTTGCATAACTATATTTTTGGACAATGGAATTCGCATTTCGTTTCGGGACTATCGACAACTGCGCAGTCGTGAAGGTTAATATGATTCGCATTCAATATTCGATGCGTTTGATTTTTATTTACTCCATAAGTAAAGGTAGGTACTCATTTTGTTCTCTTTCTCTCTATATAATCCCGTTGCTCCTTCATGGAGCCTGGGGCAGTCAAAAGACATCTCCATCGCTGTCGGTCTTGAGCCAGGACCGGCAGTTGCTCCCATGAGCAGCGCATCTCTCGAGCTTCATCTATGACATACCGCTTCCAGGTGTGTCTGGCATCCTAAAGCCACTATTAGCACTATTTTGTTTCTCGAACTCTAAAATGGAACTTTGTATAATGTATGAGGCGTGCCTTATGATGATAGTGGGTTCGTGTTCGTGGGTAGAGCATTAGCAAGGATAACATGAAGCTTAGTTAAATTAGCTTTATTTGTGTTAATGTTAACGCTGTGGTAATATTTGCCTGCATTTAACGTCTCTGCTCTACCTAAATGTGTGTATAAATCACTTTAATCATATTACATTAAAAGCATACATCTTCATCGTCTCAACAGTAAGACGTCCACAATTGGACATAGCCTTTGCTTATTATGCCACATAGGCCTCCCCACAGATCCTCATTCGAGTACGGGATTGGTAAAAGAAAAACCTTTTTAGAATGAAGAGAGAGACTTCAAGTATGTAATACAAATCTAAAAGATTTCTTCCATAATATAACATTTTGTGTTTTTTTCAATAAGATTCTTTCATCGTTATTTAACTTTTACGTCGATAAACATAATATAAAATTTTCAAAAGCATGCGCTCACGTGCTTGTAACAATTGTAATGTAGCGCAGGTGCAACTTGTTCTGATAAGGCACATGCCGTCATCATGTAGCTTTGTTTACAACTTTATAAGTACACCTATTTTATTTACACTCTACAATGTTTTTAACTATATTATAAACAGGAAAGATTTAAGTTTTTGTTTGAATCGAATAGGCTCAGAAACTACTGGTGGACCGATTTGAAAAATACTTTCATTCACCATTTAGAATCCGAAATTTTCCGTAATGAATATATTTCCCGGTTGTAAATAAAGCTGAGATACTCTGAAATTCTTGGCGAGGCTCGTTTAGTGTTTGTTACATTTTAGTTTTTGTTTTACTCTAGATTTCGTAATACTGAAATCACAAATAGCTACGGATTCTTTCTCAGCTTTTCATCAAAATATTGATGATAATGGTTACTTTAATTATGCATTAAACTAAAAATGTAATTTAAAGCACCATACAATGGAGAAAGTTGAAGTAGAATAGCATTGCTAGTACCTTAATGGAGTTTAAAGAACTGTTGAAGAAACCGAAGTAATATTAAATTGCTTTTTAATTTTGAGAGACGCAAGCACTTACCAATGTCGATGCAGTGCCGAGAAATTATACCATTCAATGCATGTGAAGGAGAAGTTAGTCTGGATCTGGTACTATGCGTGCTATCAACAATCGACGTAATAACGTTAAACTCAGCGTTCTATCTAATTCAGTTGTCGTTTTAATAAGCTGTGGTTAAGCTCTGTTATCTCTCCTGCTGTACCACAAATCAGCTTCTACACACACATCAGCCAAATCGAGTTCTCTATCATTTGCAGCCTCAACAAGACCTCTAGAAACATTCCACTCAATTATAAACTGTAATCTCAAGTGGACAAGGTTGTTAATTAAGTGGCTACAGAGCCAGGCCATCGTACCAAGCGCCGGCTAGTACGGCTGCGCTTGCACACGATTTTCCCGCGCTCTCGTCTCGTATAAAATTAAACGAATGTTGACAATGGAGGAAATATTGTTTTGTTTTTAACCTGTTGCGTTTTTCTTTTTGGTTTTGCACAGGTGTTTTTGCTGGCGGTGACGTTTGTTTGTTTGGGTTGGTCGTGCGTGTTCGTCATGTAAACGATTATGAATTTTATATAATGTTTTTCTTTCTTCCTGCCATCTGCTCCTGGTGGAATAGCTTTCATATATCCAGCCTGGATTTCAATTATCCTCCATCATCAATATATATAAAACTCTTCCGTTACTGACTGACTACATTATCTAGTGTCATACAGTGCCACATTTTTGATATTTGCCTTAGTTTAGAAGATATTAATTTTTTTCGCGAATGGCGCTAGCATCGCTGTAAACTGGCTCTTAAGCATTTGCCGTTTTTTGTTAAAAACAAAATGATGAAGTCCCTGGCATTTAAGTCAAACAAGCCACGAATCTGACATTTTGTAGAATCTTATTTACCTGTGCACAATCTCCGGAACTAAGTTTTTGGGTTACGTGTAGAGTACTAGAAAAGTTAAAGGTGGGTTGAAGTCTGCATACCTCACACAATCAAGAGATCTTTAAGATTTTTATCGATCAATAATGACTAAATTGATAAGATGCAGAAGAAGCTAAAATACACCGATCAATAAAACACAGAAAATAATGACTTAAGAGGCATAGCACAGCTAAAGTAACGTCATCCGCGAAAAAAATAAATATCTTCTAAACTAAGGGAATAGAATACTGTTTCACCTTTTTGATATTTACCTTAGTTTAGAAGATATTGATTTTTTTCGCGGGTGGCGCTACTTTAGCTGTGCTATGCCTCTTAACAGTTATGTCAATGGTACCAATCATCATCATCTCAGTCAACCGAAGGACGTCAACTGCTGGACAGTGTCCTTTTTCCTCAGATCGCCATATTGACCGGTCTTGGTGCGACCCTCATCCAGTATATCATCCAGATAACATAAGACTATCTTGTGGGGGGTCTGCCAGTCTGCCTACACTACTTCTTCCGGTGGTGAAACTCTTAACCGATTTGCAATATTGAAATCGAAAATCAACTAAATATTGGACAATCGGATGTTAATGAAGCGTACAACGAAACGTTAACGCATTCCCGCATACATTTGCGTCAAAAATTACTGTTGACCTTCGTTAAAGCATTGACTTTAGAATATTGAACGTTTTAGTAATGTTTTTGATCGTTATCAGTATATTCAAACAATGTTGATTGTAGTTTTTTGATCAAAGCTGATGTCTATTATTGTTAATCTACACTTTTACTTCGGTATTAAACTAATCTTATACACACATACGTTTGGATTAATATTGTAATATTTAAACAGCTTTAAAATGTTTGTTTAAATAATATTTACGTACTCTATATTATAGAGATGGTCTCAGCAAAGCGTCTCTTGAATACGAGATGGCAAATACGAGCCAAATACGCAATAAGTCTGAAAAATATATTTGGGTGCTCTACATTTTTATTACCGCAGTCAGAAGCTATCACAGCGGGTGGCATACGCTACAGTTTTAAATAATAATACATCACACGGTTTGTGAATAAGTACTAATTGTATGTAGTAAATCTTTCAGTATCAATCTTTCAGTATGATAAAAAAAAATTGAAAGAGAAAAGCCGTCCACTGGAATCAGCTTTATTTTCAAACTGATATAAAAGACAAAAAGGTTTGGGAAGCTTTGCACTAAATCAAGAGCACCAAACCAATTTGGTACTACAATTTTATCACACGCAAGCAGCCGAGCAGCAACCCACGCTCGCGTCAAATGATCAGTTTATCATACAATAACAGCATTTATTAGCATTCCGTTGGCGAGCGTTGGCCAAACTGAACATACAATAACATGAGAATTGATCGGTAATGTGCATTTTTAATTTACATATAATATTTTATGTGCCCCTAGCGCTGTGCTTGTTCTGTGTACTGTTTGGTGTCAAATTCGTCTTTCAAATTCAAATATTTTTGAATTTTGAATTTTCCTGGAGATTTGGGAATGCCGGAGGACCCTGAACCACCTCGCCTCATGCATTGCCTATAGGATGTGGTATTAGTTTACCAGACTTCCAATAAGTGATATCTCTGGCGCCTATGTTGAATACGTTTTTAAATTTATCATCATATTGATTTAATATTTTATGTTATTGTTTCACTTTTAAATATCTTGCTTTCAGTGACTATTCGAAGATACAATCTGTACAAATATTTTTTTTTCTTAACTTTTAACCTGTTTCCTATAAGTACCTATATAGATTTTTCTTACTCTGAACATCGTAACATGACCTCTATTATTTGCACCCTTTTTAAAATGCTCATTGGCCTCACATCCACCCATCTTCGCGAGAAGATATCTAAACTTAAACAGCTAATTTAATCATACTACTTACCTTTGTTAATCATACTATATTAATACCACTTCTTTGCTAATCAACCGATGAACGCCGTAAACGTGGCCGTCGGAAAAGGATATGGCGGGATGACATCAATTCCTATATATCCGACTGGATTAAGGTGACACAGGAAGGGGAATCTTAATTTAGAGGGGGGTACTGGGGGAGGTCGTTGCCCAGTGGTGGGACACAATTTACCAGAAGATTTATGAATTAAACGCTCTTGTTTCTGTATGTTTAAAGTCAAATGAAGGTTTTCAGAAATACCTACCTTCACATTGTTTATTGGCATTGCCGCGCAAATTTTTGTTCGTGATGCCAATGTGTTTGGTCAGTCAACAGTCGGTGGGTTTTGCGCCAAAAATATCTTCCTTCATAAATATTATTTATTATATAATTTCTTTCTTATAATATTAATATAATTTCTTATGAGGAAAGTTTCCACGTATTTAATACAGGAATGAAACTCAAATAATATATTTAAATCAATGAAATACCCTAATTGTCTATTTTGCAGGGGCAATAAAGCTATAAAATTCTTACAAATAAATAAATTAAAGTTAAGTAATTATAAACACGTAATAAAATGTAACATGATAAGTAGTGTTATCACTTGAATCATTACTACTGTTATTAGTTTTATCTACGTCTACTGTGATTGTTTGTAAAAGATTTCCTTATTCATATTAGTTTGAAGTTAAGTTATTCTTTACATTAGAAGTATCTTTGTACATTTCTTCTATTATTAAGACAAGGTTTTATACTTTATTTTAAAACATCGCTTGTGTATTTACTTGCCAGCTTATTCTTCCTTCATCTTAGGCTGCGTGCACGGTATGAGAATCGTATGATTCTCATTTTGTCAAAATATTAAAAAAGTAAAACTAAATGTCCACTCAATACTGAACCTAGGGATAAGCTATTTTTGTTAGTACATATATTGTTTTCTAAAATTTTTGTTTCTATTGTTACAGAGGTGTTTTTCCGTGGAAGAGCAACAAGACGGACACACCGTCGGGGTCACCATGGAAACTATTCAGCAGCAAATCAAGCTCTCATCTAAATACTAAGGTACCCAATAGAACAGACTAGAATACCTATTAATATTGTCTAAAATTTCCCTAAATTTCTGAGTCAAAGACTCTTGAGCGTTAGTTTAAGGGCATGGCTGTTAAAATGAATATATTGTAAAGCCTTATGTCCAGACCACACCTCGACCTCGGAAATAGAAAAAAGCGCTTTGCTTTGCAGCACAGCTGAAATTGTTTACGTGCACGCGTATGATGCTTGTGTGAGAGTGAGATAAGACGTGCTATTTGTACTGAGAGGTAACCGAGCGCGAGGGAACCGCACTTGCATTGGGAGGAAGGGAGTGTCCGTACTGTTTGTAGTACTATTTATTATACTGTGCCAGAAGTATCCTTGACTTTCCTTGCTGCTTACACTGCTGCAATGATCAAGTTGTACTTTGTACTACCTTCAAGCTAGGAGATTGGTGCAATTTGTAAATCACCACTTATTTTAGAGTAGATCGAAGTGTGTATGATGGTTTGTCATCCTCCTTTATTCCAGGTGACCGAAGCTCCATGCTCCCTGACCCCAGCGTCTTCGGGAGCCAACACCCCGCACCACCATCGCAGACAGGGCTCTTCAGCCAGTGAGAAGCAGTTTGAAGATCTGGTTGCCAGCTCTATAGCCCTGATACAGCATGATAGGTTTGTACTAGCTGTTATTTTTGGGGAGATAAAGATTTTAAGAGGCTTCATGTTACTAGGAGCCTATGGACACTTTCAGCTATTCGTTTACAAATATAAGTTATGGAATATGTACTGTCACACATCGGAAAAAAGCGCGTTGCTTCGCGAAAGCCGAAACTCGTGTGCGTGCACGCGTATCACATCATGCTTGTGTGAGTGAGATTAGAGGTGTGACGCTTTATTTGTACTTTGTACTGTGCGGTAACTGAGAGGTAACTGAGAGGTAACCGAGAGCGGAGGAGCCGCACTTGTTGAGGGAGGCAGGAAGTGTATGTAGTACTGAAGAATGCTGTATATAGTACTATTTATACTGTGTTCGCTTGCCAGAAGCCGAATGGGGGACGACCTTGAACCACCTCGCCTTATCCAATAGATAGAGGATAAGTGCTCGTGCGAACTAGCGATTTTGTTGGCCGATAGTTCATTGATCGGTCTATGGATCAGTATAGAGCGCTGCAATACTCCATACTATCCTCTGACCGATCAAACAGCTCCTGTTTCAGATCGATTAGTAATTGTAATTGATCAATCGATTGTGTTTTAGGTTGTACACATTATATAGACTTCAATAAAATATTGATTTATGCAATACGGTTTGCCAATACCAAACCATTACCATAAGGAAGAACGATAATGTATTGCTTACACTTACACACTTTAATGGATATTTAATATTTCAAGGAATACCTAAATACAAGGAATTATTTATACAAAACGGAACTGGCCTAATAAATTTACCATAATTATAATGGAACGGTTTTTAAATCATTCAAGAGTAACTGGTCGGATGAATAACCTTTAAGGAGATATCTTAAGGTTTTTTTAATAAAGTCATACAGGACTTCCTTATATAGGGTATTTTTTCAGTATACATACATACATACATAATATCACGCCTTTTATTCCCCGAAGGGTTAGGCAGAGGTACCAGCTCAGGACCCACGTTTAGCCGATTTTATGCTTTATTACCAACGTGACAAGGGGCCAGCTTGTCGCCGCGGTTATAACGACCACTACTGCGGCCGGGACCAACGGCTTAACGTGCCTTCCGAAGCACGGAATCATCTTACTTTTCGGACAATCAGGTGATTCAAGCCTGCAATGTCCTATCCAACCGAAAACAACCACAACGTGATTTTGTGAGAAATCAATATGTGGTGTTTACCACATCGTAAATCCACAGGTATCGAACCCACAACCTGCTGTGCCCTTATCAAAGGCGCGACGCGCTACGCCACTGAGCTACGGAGGCGGTTTTCAGTATGGATGTCTAATAAGTAGTTTGTTGTTACCGCATGTAAAAGAATTGAGTACTTCATCACTAATTGAAACAAACCTCATGCGGAATTGTAATAATAATAAAACATTAGCATTCGGTATTCTGTGATAAAACTGGACCAAAAATTGACTATTTTTAACCGACTTAAAAAAAGGAGTTATAGTATGTTTGTCCGCGATTATCTCGCGTTTGGCTGAACCGATTTTGATGCGGTTTTCAGATAAGTATTTGTTACATTCAGGACAAGGTTTTAGTACATATTTTAACCGACTTCAAAAAAGAGGAAGTGCTCAGTTGATGTATGTGTCAGTTTATTGAAGGCGGGTTCCTTTTTTGTAAAAAAGAAATTATTAAGATTGTAGTTAGAAAAGAAAATTCCAACAATTTGATTCAGATTAGCCCCTCTCATAATATAATTATAGGTCTTTAAATACAATTTGAGGTTCTATTAATAATCATAAATTTCAATAAGCCCCTAGTTCACAACTGGTATGTGGTAACGATATATTTATCAACTAATTGCTGAACTACTGGAGCATTAAGTTACCGATGGTCGTCGGTCGACCGAATACTAACCTGCGACCTCGATAACACTTGTTTAACTTTTCGTGCTATTTTAGGAACATATAGAATTAATCATGTACATAGTAATGTAGTACGGTACTAAGTGATTTGGCATTAGTTGTTGTTGATTTGTCATAATTCTTCCATCTTAGAAAAAAAGGCTGCGGCTGCCTTGCCATTTATAGTACAGTCGTCTATTCTGTTTAGGATTTTGAACGGAATTCACAAAAACTGCTTGTTCCATAGAACAGTAGTATGTCTTTCTTACATTTGAATAAATTTTAGTTATAACACATAACTACG